>JASVEL010002139.1:0-302731 GCA_032618575.1 Nicotiana noctiflora
GCAAGCAACATCGGATAGTAATAGAAATCTAAAAGTCTGGAAAAATTAGAGTACACTACTACTACTATAATGAAAGGAGAGACGCTCTTCTGCCTACTAACCTTCTGCCCTAATTCTCGTCCTCTACACCTTCCTATAAAGGGTCATGTCCTCAGTAAGCTGAAGATGGACCATGTCCTACCCAATACTTCTCCCCAATACTTCTTCGGCCTGCCTCTACCTCATCTTAGACCCACCATCGCCAATCTCACACCTCTTTACTGGGGCATCTGGACATTTTCTCTTTTCGTGTCCGAACCATCTCAACCTCGCTTCCTGCATCTTGTCCACTACTGCGGCCACGCCTACCTTGTCTCGAATAACTTCATTCTTGACCATATCTCTCCTGGTATGCCTACATTCATCTCAACATCCTCATACCCACTACTTTTATCTTCAGGACATGAGAGTTCTTGATGGGTCAACACTCCGCCCCTTACAACATAATCGGTCTAACTACCACTTTGTAGAACTTATCTTTAAGTCTTGGTGGTACATTCTTATCACACAAGACACCAGATGCTAGCCTCCATTTCATCCATCCTGCTCCAGTACGGTGTGTGACGTACTGACATCATCGTTGATCTCCCGATTGCCTTGGATCACTAACCAAAAGTACTTGAAAATTTCTTTCAGGGATGACTGGTGAGTCCAAGCTCATTACCACGCCGGTCTCCTGGGTTGTGTCATTGAACTTGCAATCCAAATATTCTGTTTTAGTCATGCTCAACCTGAAACCTTAAGACTCCAGTGTCTGTCTCCAAACATCCAGTCTAGCATTAACCTTGCTTCGTGTCTCGTGATTTCGTACTATGTTATCCGCAAATAACATGCACTATGGTACCTCCCCTTGAATGTGACGCGTCGATATATCCATCGCCAAGGCAAATAGAAATGGGCTAAAGGTTGATCACTGGTGTAACCCTATCATGAGCGGGAAGTGTTCCGAGTCTCCTCCCACTGTCCTCACCCGGGTCTTAAGCACGCATGTCCTTACTCGTCCTAATGTATGCTACTGGTACACCTTTAGCCTCCAAACATTTTCATAAAGCCTCCCTTTGGATTTTGTCGTATGTTTTTTCTAGATAATGAACACCATATGCAAGTCCTTTTTCCTCTCCTTATACTGCTTCATCAATTTCCTCACAAGATGGATGGCTTCCGTGGTAGAACGTCCCGACAATGAATCCGAAATGGTTCTCAGGAATAGAATACAGTCCTCCTTACTTGCATGTCCACCAGCCTCTCCCAAACCTTCATAGTTTGGCTTAGCAACTTGAAGCCCCTGTAGTTGTTGCAATTTTGGATATCACCTCCGTTGTTGTACAACGGAATCATCGTGCTCCACCTCCATTCTTCGGGCATTTGCCGTAGTAAAAAATAGCATTAAACAACCCAGTTAGTCATTCCAAACCTGCCCTACCCGCGCTTTTTCAAAATTCCTTCGGAATCTCCTCTGGCACTGTACGCATACCCCCTCAACTTCCTTAACTTTAATACGCAAACAATACCCAAAATCTTGTCGACTCTCGGCTTGCTATCAGCACTCCCATTTGGCCATAAATTTGGTTATTTTTTTAAAATTCTTTTTGTAAACATTGTTTGTTCCTGGAATATGACCAGTTTTTGAATTTGAATTTTTTTTTCAAGTACCCATAAACTAGTTTAGGGCAGTTTTTTGGTGAATTTGTTTTTCCACTCACAAAACTTTAATTTTTTCCAAAATACATGTCCAAACACAACTTAACTTCCAATTTTTTTTTTCCAGCACAATTTCAAAACTCTTTTTTCAAGTTTTAAGAAACCTTATATCCAAACACTAGCCAAATCACCCAGCAGCACAATACTCCTGTACCGTTCTTCATTTAAGATATGGATGCCATCTTCGTGTAATATGTGCGTCTTCCATAATATTTTTATGTATCTTATAAAATTATCTATAATATTTTCCGTACTCAAGTTCGACTAATCATGCAATGTGAATCTCGACATTGTTAATTAATTATTTAGTCACTAAGAAGTTTTCTTGTTTTCTTCACATGGTGTTAGAGCTTCTATGGCTTTAGTATAATCTCAACCAGTTTTCGCCTAAGCTGTCTGCCCTGGCAATTTCATTCTTTTTGTCTTTTCTATATTTTGTAATTGGTGCGGCTCTTCTCTCCGATGATTGACACACTTCTCTCTCGATCAACCATTGTGGAGTTGCTCCTCTCATGGTGATTAAAGCCTCCACCACAAGTGACTAACACTCTCCTCTAAATCTTGATTTTCTTGCTATTATTTTCCAATTCAAGTCAGGCTGATGAGGTTATGGAGACTTACAACAAACACCATTTTTGGTGGCCGAGAGTGAGTCCCTTTTCATTTGTTAGTGTGCAGTTACCAGCTATTTTCTAGAGGAAAGAGTTCCATCACAGCCTTTTTTTCTTTCTGTTTTTGGGGTGATTGTGCACTATTCCAATGGTATTTCTACGACAACTTTCTGTGTTTCCAAAACAAAACTCAAGTTGATTTTCTCATTTTGAGTTTGAGGGGCAAGTTGAATATTAGGAGGATAGTTACCCTTATTGAACTAGAGTAAGGAAAATATTGCAATATATTCTATAGGATATGTTAGGATATTATGTACTTAGCTATAGAATGTTTACTTGTTTCATTAGGCATAGAAATCTTATATTAGGGGTTCCATTTGCACTTTGTTTATTAGTCAAGTTAATAAGAAGTTTTGTCAAGTTAATAAGAAGTTTTCTCTTATTTCATTGCAAGAAGCTACCTTTCAAGCTACTATTTCCGAGGCATACCTTTTTGTTCCCGACTGTTAATATACTCTATTCTCTGCGTCAAACAAGTAAGCTTACAAAGTGTTGGCTATACATGCGATGCACTTCAAACCAACCCAACTCCACCTGTCCACTTATATATGCCCCGTACTTGTCTTACCAAGTCTGTCAGTTCTACTCCGCAACTTAGTCTGAACAAGTAGATGCTGGCATTCCACTTCTCAACAAGCATCTTTAATCTTCTTTTCTTGTTCTTGTTGTTTTTTCTCCTAATATTCTGTCACGCTACTTTAGCCTTCATTTGTTCTGTTCAACTAACCTTCTTCTCATAGCGTCTTTTTCATAGTTGGCATGAAATTCCAACTTCTTGAGTTCCATCTGGTCTCTTGGATTTGATCCACTGGAACTTCCCATTACTCTTCGAACTGGGCTTCTTTCTTTTCTTACTTTATTTCCTTTCAATCCTCATGGATAGCTCCACAGATACAGTCTAACAATCAACAGAATGGGTCTAGAAAAAAGAAATCTAGAGATTGCACATAGGAAGGACATATGCAGATGTGATAGTCTCTTCATGGAAGACCTTCATGCATGAATGAATGTACCTGTTGTACATTCAGTGTGGCTCAAACTAGTGGAGGTTGCCTCCAATCTTTACCTAATTCAAAGAACGAACACCATACATGTGCTTATATTAACCATCTTCAATATAAAACAGTAATACAACAATTATCCTTACATATTGCTTTTTGCGGTCCAACCTTTTGACTCATTCGTTCATGTGACCTATGGTTTAGAAAGCGAAAAGTGTAAAACAGGAACAAGGTTTGTGGGCCAAAAGCAAAAAGTGAGAAATGAAATGTATGCTTATTTTTGAAGTGAAGTTAAGACTTCTCAAGAATAAAACTATAACAAACATATGCAAACTTAGTACTCCCGCTGTCTCAATTTGTTTGACACTATTTCCTTTTTATCTGTCCATAAAGATTGAAATGCTTATATATTTTGAAACTCCTAATATTTACCTTAGGCAAGTTCTACCGAGTGGTAGTTAGACTTACTATGTTTTATGGTGCAGAGTGCTGGCCAGTGAAGAAATTCCATGTCCAAAAGATAAACGTAACAAAAATAAGGATGTTGAGATGGATGTATGGGTAATACCAGGAAAGATAAGATTAGGAATGATGTTATTAGAGACAAGGGGGGAGTGACCCTTGTGGAAGACAAACTGCAGGAATTGAGGCTGAGATGGTTCGGGCATGTGATGAGGAGAGACATAGACGCGCCAATTAGGAGGTGTGAGAGGTTGACCATGGCGGGTCTGAGGAAGGGTAGAGGTAGGCCTAAAAAGTACCGGGGAGAAGCGATTAGGTAGGACATGGCGTTGCTTCAGCTTAATGAGGACATGACCCTAGATCGGAAGGCGTGGATGTTGAGAATTAGGGTCGAAAGTTGATAGGTAATCGAGGGTGTCTCCTAGTATTACGGATAGTATTAGTAATATTCTTATTTCCTGTTCCTAGACCTTTTATTATATGTTGTGTCCTTCTTACCAATAGTATTAGTAATATTCTTTGTATTTCTTATCTCTACATATTTGTTAGTATACGCGAGTCTTTGTTTTTTCTTTTCTTTCTTGTTATTGCTATTGTGGGTTGCTTTCTTGTCACTATTCCTTGAGCCGAGCCTCTATCAGAAACAACCTCTCTACCGTCACAAGCTAGGGGTAAGGTCTGCGTGCACACTACCCTTCCCAGACGCCACTTGTGGGATTATACTGGGTTTGTTGTTGTTGTTGTAATAATAATATTTACCTTCCCACATTTTCCTTAATGACGTACTCTTCTAGAGGTTGACAAGATTTGTGTGGACCCAACTAGAAGAATGCTTTTGGTGCTTCATACATATATATATATATTAAACTTATGTGTCAAAAAGATTCAAATCCATGATCAGTCACATGGTGCCACACAAATTAGGACTAGGGTGTAACAATCGTTGCTACTCGCTAGGATCACTTTATTCCTCATCGTGTGAAGCGTACTTGTCTAAACTGCATGACTTCACCCATGATGCGGTAATCCCTCTCTTTGATTAAGCGATGAAGCGGTTGCTTTTAATTAACACTTTGTATGACATAATCTTCATCTTCTGAACTGTGAGTTCTAGACTATGGTATCTCTTATACATATCTGGTAACACAACTCTTTTCTATGTTTTTTGGGCCTTCTCTGATATTAATGGATAAAAAACTATAGTAAAAAGAATAGGTGAAGCTATATCTCTTCCTTCCTTGGATTTATTTTCAGTTTTGCTTATATCAATCAGCATGCCCCTATAATTCGAGAAATTCGAGACCAAGTATTAAGGAAAACCTAAATTGTTAATTTGTTATTTAACTTTGCCAACTAACTCTGTACTTCTGTTAGATCAAAGTGGAGGTAATACTTGGAATAGGACCTGAGCCACATGTCAAGTAGTAGCTATCCAATTCAAAAATAGGTGCTACTTTTACGTCAATTATTTCTTGTGATCTATGTTATAGTTATTTGTTATATACAAGCATCTTCTAGTTGTAAAAGGTGGTTCCAAGTCTTTCTAATTTGTATTGTTTGGATGTGAATCATGGTAATTTAGGAAACAACCTAAATCTCAAAGCAAGTCAATAGCATGGTCACATCTATATGTTTAATGTTTTCACCATGTCCTTTCTGACAAGAACTAAGTTCTGTCATAAAGCACCATACTCGATTAGTATCTTCTAGTCTTTTGCAATGATTTTGAATCTCGATAGGTCCTTAGGGTTGGAAAAATTGACATCAACAAGTTTAGTGCATATCTTTTTTTCCTCTGAGAAAGTCCCATGTATGGTAGATGGAGTGGTTAACCAATTAAACTCACTACCACTATTCTCATTCTCCTCAAACGCTAGCAATAGCTAAGATGACTCCTTGTCCAACAAAATAAAAATTTCATCAAGCCGTGAGTTCTCAGTATGAACATTCTTTCTGCCTCTCCATATGGTAGAAATTCAAACAGGAGTGTCTGCCTTCATTGACGCCCCCTGTCGACACATTCCATGCTCACGAGGCCCATCATTCCACCATTTCCAGCGTTCACATCTTCTAGTTATACCTACCGGACAGACATATCTCAAAGACCTCGGCAAATAAGATAATAGACAGGATCTCCGCTTCTCCATAGGTGGGTAAAGAGCAAGTGAACTTTTTCCTGCGTCCCTGGCTTCAATTAGTATGTGAGTCCATTTTACTGTGTTGTGATAAGTAAAGGATCTATTGTTTTCTAGTATTAAAATGGGAAGTGAAATTTTGGATTTGAGAAAGTACTTTTAGGGTTGTCCTTTCTTCATTTTTAACTTCCGTCAATTCTGCTGGAGTTAAAACATGCATTGTCCAGTTAAACTTTTTGCTTCGAGTACAAGTTAAAATGATTGAAGAAAATAATGCACTTATTGGTAATAATACATGAGATGTGTGGCACAACTGGTCCTACATGTGTAAATGTTCGGATGAAGAAGTTGATCATCTATTGGTGCATTGTACAATGACATATGGTTTGTGGAGGGTGGTCCAGTGGGTGATGCCAGGTACTGTTAGAGATGTGCTGCACAACTAGGTTGGTGGACAGGGGTAAAGAAGACAAAAGGCATGGAAGGCTATTCAATTAGCTCTTATGTGGGTCGTGAGAGAAATAGGAGAGCTTTTGAGGCGATTGAAAATGATTTTCTACACTTAGAGGAATAGCTTTTTGTCTTTGATTGCTTTTTGGTGCACTCTCGAAACCCTTACTTGTATAGACGATTGAATGTCTTTCGTAGAGTATCATGTTTTGAAGGGCCGGCTTGGCTCAGCGGTAAGCTTGCTTGCCGTGGTGTGTCAGGTCGCGGGTTCGAATCAGCCTCTCTACAAAAGCAGGGGGAAGGCTGCCTAGAGTATTCCCTTCCCCAAACACCCACGAAGTGGGTATTGAACTGGGTCGGCCCTTTTTCTAGAGTATTATGTTTTGCTGTAAATTCTCTATTTTTTGGTTTATCTCTTGTCTACGAGAGCTTTCCCCATTTTGTTAATAATACTCTCATTTATCCTTTCAAAATAATACGTGAGTACTAGTCTTACCTCTTCCAAATGTGAATATAATTGGTTGTTGTTAGGTCGGTAAAACAAAAAGTGGATGGCTATCTTGAGCATTTTAAAGCTCGTTTAGTAGCTCAAGAATATAAACAACTCGACGTTTAGTCCGGTGGTGAAACTAGTCACCATCTGCATTGGCCTTGCTCTTGCGTTAATTCACTAATTGGATGTTATGAATGCTTTTTAAATAGAACTCTTAGTAACCTAGTGTACCCGGAACAACCTCTTGTCTTTGTTTACCCAAGCTTTCAAAACCATATTTGTTGGTCGAACAAAGCTCTATATGGCTCCAAACAAGACCCAAGGGTGTGGATTTATGATTTTACTTCTTTTCTTCTGCGGCATGGATTCAAAAATAGTAAATCCAATTGTTCTCTAAACGTCTAAAAAATACTTCTGATATTCCTATTTTTCTTCTCTATGTTGATGATATTCTTCTCACTATGTCTTCCTTCTCTTTATGCTCTTCTTTGATTCACATTCTTTAATTGGAATTTTCCATGAATGATATGAGACGTGTTTGAAGCCATATAGAGCTTTGTTCAATCGACAAACATGGTTTGGGTGAACAAAGCCATGTGGTTGTTTCATGTGCACCAGTTTATTTAGAGCGTCATGCAAAAAAGGTATTCGTTACATCTAATTGGTGAATTAACAAACCCTTTGATGTCACTAGAGCAAGGACAATGTGAATGGTAACTGGTTTCGTCATTGCACTGAACGTCTGGTCATAGTCTAGTCCATGTTGTTGTTTATATCATTGAGCTACTAAATGAGTTTTAAAATCATTTGCTTTTTGTTTATCCTTGTAGACCCAACAACCACCAATAACATTCATATTTTGAGGAGGTAAGAGTAGTTCCCATGTATTACTAGCCATAAGAGCATTATACTCTTCAGCCATTTCTTCTCTCCCAACAGCTGGATTCAGGTTCAATTGATCATAATAAGGAGGATTGCTTGATTTGGGTTAATAGCAAGGGAAAATATTCTCTGTCAAATAGTGCTGCAATTGTTATTAAAACTAGTTAGTCGGGAGGTTCCTAATTGGCCTTGAAGATAATTTGGAGAACTAAAGCTCCTCTCAAAGCAGCCTGCTTTGGATGGATTGTCATCTGGGAGGCTTGCTTAACTCAGAATACTTTGCAAAAAAGAGGGTTTTCTGTAAGCAGTAGATGCTATCTGTGTGAAGATCAGGAACAATCTGAACATTAATTTCTGCATTGCAGAATTTCCAGAGGGTGTTTGTAAATGTTGCTGGTGTATCCATGGGTAACGCCTCTGAAGATCAAGAGTTTATTGGAATGCTAGCAAAGCGAAAGGATGTCAAGAGATCTTAAGCATATTTGGAGGACCATTCCCATATTCATTTTCCGGACAATATAGCTAGAAAGAAACCGGGCTTGCTTTGAAGGAGAAAGGAGGCATATTTCTGGAATTAGGAATATATGTTGGCATAATTTATATTTATGGTGTAATAGTAGCATGTTAGATAGTTTTGACCTGTATATGGCTCTTTTTGGGTTTGTTAGGAGGGATCACATGATAGTCTGATGTTTGGAATGTTATTGGGTCCTGTCCTATTCATGTACCATCTTGGTACTCTTATCAATAAAACTTGACCTTCCAAAAGAAGAGCACAAGTTTAAAGATGAAATGACCACTATGTGATAAGGGTCTTCACTTCTAGCATATGTTGTTGCATATCCTTGAGAATACTCGTCCTAATTGTAAGAGATTAACAACATCAACAGTTTCTGAGAGGAAATTAAAAAATTTGTACTAAAAAAGGCAAAAAAAAATTTAAATTATGAGAACATTTTGTGTTAAACCTACTCCGATTTTCGTGTTGTTTATGTTCCTCTTCTATTCTATTAGTGGGTGCATCCATTTTCTAGAGTTGAAAAATTTCAGATGATTGCATCCAAATATTTCTGTTTAAACGGAAAAAAGTGACTCAACCTTGCATGAAACTAGAGCTTGAGCAGACTTGCCTATCCACAGTTTTCATCCGTAAGTAGTTGGAATTTGTTGCATCAGCCAGACCTATCACTTATTAGAGCGTCGTCGAATATGAAATGATTGTTGAGCAAGTAGCATGTGACAGTTAAGTAGCTAAATGCCAGGAACATTATGGTTCCTACCTTGGGGCAAACAGAGAGGTTGCCAGTAATGATTTCTTTGGTTGGTCCCTTTACAAGTATGCTTATGTATCCAGTTGTTCCATTAGACGTAGATGGCAGATGAAACCAACTTTCGTAAGTTCTATCATTTGTTTTAAGGTATTTTGGCTTGTCGGGTTATGCATTCCTGCCACTACAGAAGCTATCCACCTTGTCAGGAGATTGGTGGAACAGTTCAGGGATAAGAAGAAGGACCTGCGCATGGTGTTTATTGACTTGGAGAAGGCGTATGACAAGGTCCCAAGGGAGGTATTGGAGGCGAAGAGCGTGCCTGAAGCCTATATTAGAACAATCAAGGACATGTACGATGGAGCGAAGTCTAGGATTAGGACGGTGGGTGGAGACTCAGACCACTTCCCGGTGGATATGGGGCTTCATCAAGGATCAGCCCTTAGCCCTTTCTTATTTGCCTTGGTGATGGATGCACTGACACGCCATATTCAAGGGGATGTTCTTGGTGTATGCTATATTTGCTGATGACATAGTCCTGATAGACGAGACGAGGGTCGGTGTTAACGAGAGGTTGGAGGTTTGGAGACAGACTCTCGAGTCTAAGGGTTTCAAACGGAGCAAGTTTAAGACAGAATACCTGGAGTGCAAGTTTAGCGCAGAGTCGAGCGAAGTAGGCAGGGATGTGAAGCTTGGAGCCCAGGTCATCCCCAAGAGGGACAACTTCAAATATCTTGGATCAGTGATTTAGGGGGACAGAGAGATCGACGAGGATGTCACCCACCGTATAGGGGCAGGGTGGTCGAAATGGAGGCTTGCCTCAGGAGTCTTGTATGACAAGAAAGTACTACCAAAACTCAAGGGGAAGTTTTATAGAGCTGTGGTTAGACCTGCCTTGTTGTATGGGGCAGAGTGCTGGCCGGTTAAGAACTCTCATGTTCAGAGAGTGAAGGTAGCGGAGATGAGGATGCTCGAGTGGATGTGCGGGCACACCAGGTTAGATAACATTAAGAATAAAATTATTCGGGAGAAGGTTGGGGTGGACCTAGTGGATGAGAAGATGCGGGAAGCGAGGCTCGGGTGGTTCGGGCTTGTGCGGAGGAGAAGCCCTGATGCTCCGGTGAGGAGTTGTGAGTGACTGGCGGTAGTTGGCGTGAGACAAGGCAGAGGGAGGCCTAAGAAGTATTGGGGAGAGGTGATTAGGCAGGATATGACAATAATGTGGATTTCTGAGGACATGGCCCTAGATAGGAACGTCTGGAGGTCTAGTGTTAGAGTTGTAGGATATGGGCTTCTAGAGCTTTCGTACTTCTTTCCCGAGGCTAGGTGGGGTTTGGTAGGGCCCTCCATAGATGTCTTGCGTTTTGTATCATGCCCCCTATGGTATTTACTAGTAGATGTTATTGCATACCTTTTAATTTATGGTTTTATGTGTAGTTAATTGTCTATGTGATTTCTGCTGGAGTCACTAATGCTCATTTGTTTTTCTTTTTCTTTCTCCTCCTCTTTCTCTTCCTTTTCTCCTGAGCCGAGGGTCGATTGGAAACAACCTCTCTGCCCTTTCGGGTAGGAAAACAGCCTCCCCAGACCCCACTTTGTGGAAATACACTAGGTAGTAGTAGTAGTTGTTGTTGTTGTAGGTTATGCATTCCTGCGGTCCTGGATAGTGCTACTAGCATGGAGTGTTTTTACTATATTGCTTGTGATCTAAGTTGCTCTGATACTTCAGTTTAGGTGCTGCACCCGTGTCGACACGACACTAGTATGAGTGTGGGTATGGGATCCGTACCGGATATGGTCAAACACTATTGGGTACTTTGACCACAACGGACGGAAAAATTCGATACAAGATACAATTTGATTCCCGAAATCAGAACCAAAACTAGGATAAAATTTGAAGAAAATAACATACCTTATCTACGATATCAATCCATTACTTATTTACAACTTGAGAATCAAAAAGAAATACACACTTTACAAGCTATGCTAAGTATTCCACTAAATTTCTTACAAATTTAGAGATATTTTTATATTTTTTAATTAATTTTAGCCGGATCCCCACACCCGTATCCACACCAGGATCCGTATCCCTGAATCTTAGAATTTACATCTCGAAGGATCCGACCTTTAGATCCGCACCTGTGTCGGACATCCGAACCCGTGCCCGAGCAACTTAGCTTGTGATTTCTTTTATTCTGATTCATTTGTTTATATACTAAATTAGTTTCGTTGTTTGTCTCTTGAGAATAGATTTAAAAGCCTATTTGGCATTTGATAAATGTCACATAGACATATTGTCACTTGAACAATAATAATTGATGGGGTGTTTAGAAATAGTTCTCAAATCTTTGAAAGATGAGACATCATTTTCGAGCATTTGCAATTTGAGAAGTTTTAGGACCCGTTTGTCCATAATAAAATTTTCCTTTTTTCCGATATTTTTTTTTCAAAAATGTATAAAATTTTGCAAGTTTTTAAAAATATTTCAAAAATAAGTTTTTGAATTTCAAGTGAAATGCATGTCCAAACATAATTTCAAATTTCAAATACCATTTTCAACTTAACTTCAAATACTACTTTTTTTTTTTTCAAAAATTACAATTTTTATGTCCAAACACCTACTTAATTTCTTTATTTGAGTTAGATTAGAGCAACAAAGGCATATTACGAAAAGATTTCTAGTAGAGTTTCTTTTAACAATCAATTAAATTGATTCAAAGCAAATTCAGTATACTTATTGGTTGCTGTGTTAATATGACAGGTTGCTGCCCTTAACATTATTGGTTTTTTTTATAACGACCTTTATGTCAAGATACATGCTAGTTGCAGGTGAGTGAAATTAATCCTTGATGTTGTTTTATGCTTTTGTCTAATTGGTTCTAGAGTGTATCATAAATAAAGTCGGTCTATGGTTCTTGTATCTTTATATTGCTGTATCTAGTCTTTCTGTCAACTTTATAACGGATGACAGTGACTTTGTATTTTTGAGCGTGGCAAGGCTATTTCGTTTTGCGCTGAAGCTATATTTTTCAATTCATCCTTGTTAGCGGAAATGTAAAAGAAAGAACACAAGATTTAACGTGGTTCGGATCAAAATAATCCTACGTCCACCAGAGAACAATTGCCTTACTATTATTTACAAAGGAAGGGGAGATTTCCCAATTACACTTAAGAGAATTTCTCTCTTAACTCTCTACTCACAACAATATATTGTATTGTTTTTTGGGATGGTTTCTACAAATGAAAGAGTGCATCTATTTATAGGGGTAAGGAACTCCTCTTGATGTCATTGGTGACATCAAACTACCTCCTCTTGATGTCATGGGTGACATCAAAGGAGGAAGCTTCCTCCTAGCATTCATGCCAACTCTTTCCACCAACTCTTCCAATTGCATGCCATTGTTGACTAAATCTAAACCAACATTTTCAGCATGCCATTGTTGACTAAAACATAAACCAACATTTTCAATCTTCACCTTGGTTTGCGTTTCGAGTGTGCGTGTGAACAACTCTGGCCAAAACTTCTAAGCTTACTGGGCAATCCCGTTGTAAGAAACAAGAAGAATCAAACCATGGTTGAACATACCACTTCCACCTAACAACTGTTCTCTTCGGAGTTGCATCTAGTTGATGCACACCCCCGCCAAGTCTTTGCAGTGTACAAACTTAGCGAGCGGGACTATCTTGGTCAACATATCTGCAGCATTATCGTCTGTGATAACCTTCACGACCTTGATAGTTCCCTTTTCAACAACATCTCGAAGGAAATGAAATCTGACATCAATGTGTTTAGTGCGCTCATGAAATCTTTGATTTTTCATTGATGAATAGCACTCTGACTATCACATCTAAGAGTTGATTCCAGCTAAACCAAAATCAATTTCGCTACTAAACCTTTTAACCAGATAGCTTCCTTCACCGCCTCCGCTGCTGCCATGTATTCTGCTTCGGTCGTAGACAAAGCGACAATCGACTACATAGTTGACTTCCAACTAATGGCATTGCCAACGAGGATAAAGATATATCCAATTGTGGACCTTCTTTTGTCAAGATCTCATGCATAGTCCGAATCCACATAACCGAGAATTGAAATACCTCCACCACTTTTTCAAAAAGTCAGACCAACACTAGAAGCTCCTTTGAGATATCTCAATATCCACTTGACAGCTTCCCAATGCCTCTTTCCTGGGCTGGACATGTATCTACTTACCACACTTACAGATTGAGCAATATCTGGACGTGTGCATACCATAGCATACATAATGCTACCAACTGCACTGGCATAAGGAATCTTTGACATATGCTCCACCTCATCCTCGGACTGAGGCATTAGTAACTCTGAAAGTTTAAAATGAGGAGCTAATGGTGTACTTACAGGCTTGCACGTCTGCATGTTGAATCTCTCGAGAATCCTTTCAATATACCTCTTCTGAGAAAGATGTACAACACCGTCTTCTCTTGAAATCTCCATACCAAGGATTTTCTTTGCAGCTCCTAAATCCTTCATGTCAAATTCCTTACTCAATAGTTTCTTCAAATCATTTATCTCTGTAATGTTGTTAGCAGCAATAAGCATATCATCAACATACAACAATAAATAAATCATTGAGTTACCGGACATCTTCTTGTGATACACACAGCTATCAAATGCACTCCTTGAGAATTCATGTGTAGTCATGAATGCATCAAACCTTTTGTACCACTGTCTAAGGGATTGCTTCAAACCATACAAAGACTTCTTTAGTTGGCATACATGATTTTCTTTTCCTTCAGCTAGGAAACCTTCAGGCCTGATCCATATAGATTGTCTCTTCTAGATCACCGTGTAAGAAAGCAGTTTTGACATCAAGTTGTTGAAGCTCCAAGTCAAATTGTGCAACCAATGCTAGTAGAACGCGAATTGAGCTATGCTTCACGACTGGAGAGAAAATTTCATTGTAGTCAATTCCCTCCTTCTGACTGAAACCTTTTGCAACCAATCTCGCTTTAAACCAAGCATCTTCCACTTCAGGAATTCCCACATTCTTTCTGTAGATCCACTTGCATCCAACTGTCCTCTTCCCTTTTGTCTTTTCACTAAGACCCATGTCTGATTCTTGTGAAGAGACTCCATCTCTTCCGTCATGGCTAACCGCCATTGTGCAGCATCCTTGCAAGAAGTTGCTTCAATATACGAGGAGGGCTCCAGATCCTTAATCTCTTCTTGTGCAACTACGAACGCATATGCAATCAAGTTTGCTTGATTTATTAGGCGTTCCGGTTCTCGTGTCTGCCTCTTCTCCCTCCCCTTCGCAATTGTGTATGGTTCATTGACAGCAAGTTCTTCAAGATCTACATCTTCCGACTCATCTTTAACCCGAGTCTCTTGATCCTTTTCCTTGGCAAGCACCACCGGAGGCTCCACCTGCTCGTTGTTCTTGTTTCCTGAAAACTCCACGGAAACTTTACGGGGATCAAGTATAGAGGATTCATCAAAGGTGACATCTCTACTAACTATAAATTTGAGTAAAGATAAACACCAAAGTTTGTACCATTTTACTCCATCTACATACCCTACGAATATGGCCTTCTTAGCCCTTGGTTCAAGCTTTCCTTCATTAACGTGATAATAAGCTGGACACCCAAATACTCGTAAGTATGAATAGTTGGAGGTTCACTTGACCATACCTCATTCGGAGTCTTAAAGTCAATTGCCAATGGTGGAGATCGATTGACAATATGAGCAGTAGTGTGAACTACTTCAGCTCAAAATACTTTGGACATTTTGGCTTGTATGAGCATACAACGAGCCTTTTCAAGAATAGTTCTGTTCATTATCTCAGCAACTCCATTCTGCTGTGGGGTATGCCTGACAGTCCTATGTCTTGAGATCCCATGAACCTTGCATAATTCATTAAACTCTTCATTGCAAAACTCCAAGCCATTGTTTGTGCGAAGATACTTGATTTTCCGCTCCATTTGATTTTCAACCAAAACCTTCCACTCTTTAAATGCTTCAAAAGCATCACTTTTTGCCTTCAAAAAATACACCCAAACCTTTCGTGAGAAATCATCAATAAAAGTGAGAAGATACCTCTTTCCGCCTTCGATGGAAGTTTAGAGGGACCCCATAAATCTGAATGGATGTAGTCTAGCACTCCTCTTGTCTTGTGTGTGCCAGTGCTGAAGCTGACCTTCTTCTGCTTCCCTAGAACACAATGCTCACAGAAGTCAAGTGTGCTGATCTTCTCACCTTCCAAAAGGTTACGATTGCTCAGCATCTCCAGTCCAGGTGCGCTCATATGACCCAGTCTCACGTGCCATAATCTTGCCTTGTCATCATTAGATAACTGCACTGTAGATGCATTTGCAGAGCCAACAATGGTGCTTCCGACCAATGTGTAAAGGCCGTTCTCCAGCTTGCCTTTCAGCATGACTAAAGAACCTTTAGTCACCTTCATAGTTCTTGCTTCGCTCATGTACCTGTAGCCTTGTTCATCCAGAGTACCCAAGGAGATCAAATTCTTCTTCGGATCAGGAACATGACGGAATTGTGTAATAGTTCTCACGACTCCATCATGGCAGCGAACTCGAACCGAGCCAATGCCAACTATTGCACAAGTTGCATTATTGCCCATTACTACGTTCCTCCACTTTTCTCATAGCTGCTAAACCAGTCTTTTCGGAACGTCATATGCAGAGTACAAGCAGAGTCTAACACCCATTTGTTTCCATAATTACTATTATTACACGATGTTGTTAGTACATAATCATTATCGAAATCATGTACCTGTTCAACCGTAGATGCACTCGCTTTTTCTTTGGACTTTGACATTGGGCAATCTCGTTCGAAGTGCCCCTTCTTGCCACAACCCCAACACTCTGTATTCTTCTTGTTCACACGAGACTTTGATCCGTACTTTGATTTGCTCTTTCCTTATTGGCTAGTCCGGCCTCTCACAAAGAGCCCACTTGCCTGGTCATCTCTGTCTCCTTTGATGTGCCTCCGCACATCACTAGAGTTAAGTGCCTGCCGCACTTGCTCAAGCTTGATAAGCTCCTTGCTATACATCATTGAATTCTCAATATCACGATATCTTGAAGTCAATGAAAATAGCAAAGAACATGCAAGCGTCTCCTCCTCCCTTTTAATTCCTGCAATCTGCAAGTCCATGACAAGTTTATTGAACGCATCTAAATGATCTTGTAACGAAGTACCTGACCCCATCTTAAATGTGTGAAGACGCCGTTGTAACAACATCCTTGTTGTCACTGATCGGTCTTGGTATAGCCCTTCTAGCTTTTCCCATAACTGTTTGGCCGTCTCTTCGGTACATGTACTCACTTCACAAAGCACGTTAGGTGCAAGGGATAGTTGGATTGCACTCAATGCATCCCCTTCAATCTTCTCCATGTCGGGAGCTGATATATCCTTAGGATACTTTCCGTCAATAGCATGGATTGAACCTTCCCTCCATAGTAACGCCATCATCTGGATCTTCCGGATGTTGAAGTTGTTGCGTCCATTGAATCTATCAATTTCAAACTTCATGGAACTCATCTTTGCTTGTTCTTCCTCCTTGGATCGTTATAGAATCCTGTCGCTCTGATACCAATTGTTAGCGGAAATGTAAAAGAAAGAACACAAGATTTAACGTGGTTCGGATCAAAATAATCCTACGTCCACCAGAGAACAATTGCCTTACTATTATTTACAAAGGAAGGGGAGATTTCCCAATTACACTTAAGAGAATTTCTCTCTTAACTCTCTACTCACAACAATATATTGTATTGTTTTTTGGGATGGTTTCTACAAATGAAAGAGTGCATCTATTTATAGGAGTAAGGACCTCCTCTTGATGTCATTGGTGACATCAAACTACCTCCTCTTGATGTCATGGGTGACATCAAAGGAGGAAGCTTTCTCCTAGCATTCATGCCAACTCTTTCCACCAACTCTTCCAATTGCATGCCATTGTTGACTAAATCTAAACCAACATTTTCAGCATGTCATTATTGACTAAAACATAAACCAACATTTTCAATCCTTAATAGAATTTTCCTAGAATTTGTTGCTTGGTCTAAATGAAGTCAGTCTATTTTTTTTTTGTATCTTTATATTGCTATTTGGCTCCTTTACTTGATGAAGGTAACTGATTATTTTCGTTAAAGTTTTTCATGTCTAGATATATGTGATACATGATGATGCTAATCAGATGGCCAGTGTGACATTTGAAACCATCCACAGAGTTATGAGGAAAATGAATTCACTACGGAGGACGAAATAGTAGAACTTGTAGTGCTATTCTTGTTTAATTGATTCATCACTTGTTTCTTTAACTAGGACTTCTAATTTTTGGGATGGTTTAATTTTCTTTTTTTCGGTTGATGGAATACTTCTTTGTGACTGCCTTATTCCCTTGATTAGCATTGTCCTGCTTGATTGCTGTAGTGAGACCTTTTGCATTTCTATGTTGGGTGAGAACAAGAAAGGAAAAAAATGAAATTTTTAATCCCACTTCTCACCCAAATTTTGTCTCGTCGGGTGGGGGAGGGGACAGGAGTGACTAGCATATTGATCTAATTTGTCCAGTTGATCTTTTTAAGAGGCATGGTGCTGTATTCTTGCATTGATAGCTACACCAGTGGATGGTCTTTATGCTAATCATATGGAATGTTGTAACTAAGTAAAAGAAATATCTTACTACCTAGTCATAATGTTAATACTCATTTTATTTTACTGTTTTCAGGTCATAGACTAATTGTTTAGAAATTTAGCATGTATCAAATTATGGAGGGAAGCAATATTCTTCTTAACGGCCAAAGCAAAATTTGAAACTAGCAGAGATTTCGATGATCATATAATCAGGAGAGAACATGCATGTCACATTAGAGGTGAACGACGACCAGAAGTGTCTTCTGGTTGCGACGACGAGGTTAGCCACGATCTACTTAAGACACAAATGGTTTATTTTTTCTTCTGTTGTTGAATTAAATACATGAGTTAGAAGTTTTTTTTTGTTTGTTGTTGATTTAACGAAATACATTATGCTTTTTTTATATGGAGAGCTCTGTCATAGGTCCACGAGATAAGTTGCTAGGGCTTGAGCTTTGTTCTCTATTGCTATCTCTTCTCGCTTGTTATGCATTCTATCCATGAGAACATCTCTATATCAAGCAGAATTCAATGTCAGGTATTGCTGCTGTATCCAAGCATTATACTAAATACTTCATAATACCTGAAAAAGCAGAGAAAGTAATGGAGTTTATAAACACACGCTGTTGGTATGAACAAATAGCAATGGATTTTGCCGTCAAATGTAATCGTGGCCTGTATTGTTTTGGGTTTAAATTATAAAGTAAAACTTTATGATCACGAAGAGAACTATAAAAAGCAGAGGCAAATCTAGTATTTTTAAAATATGGTTGCTCCATTACAGAAAGGAGCAAAAAAAAGGTATAAAGTGGGAATTGATTTATGTTCTTTTGGATAAATAACTCAGTATTTAATAAGTGCATCATTCAACTTTTTTGAAGCATGGGTGTTCAGTAGTTAATATTTGATCAATTCTAAAAAATGCATATATAAAATACTTTATTTTGCCAGATAGACCATGGATTCACGTGCCCATAGTCTATGCTATGTTCAGTTCCCGAATGTTGTAAATTTGTGAAATTTGAACCCCCCTGCAGAATGATACAAATTTGTTGCTTTGCCAAATGGCAGTTTTCGAAACTCGTTTGGCCTGACATGTCGAATTAGTAAAAGCTCAAACTTGTAACCTTCAATCTTACGGAAAAAAGATATTCCAATCTTCATTTGCTTTTGTCATACATTAAACAAAATATACACCACAGGGTGAATGTGAACTAATCTGTCTGCTTCATAAAAAATGCGAAGTTGTCAATACTCGAGCAGGCTAGAAATTAGTCTAACATGTCTTACTAACAAATCAGGCTGACTATGTGTTGAATCAAGTGTTATTGACAGCTCTGTACATCTAATTATATGTAATAAATTAATATTGTGATTTGTAGCTAGTTAGAAGGAGTTAGGCGGTTAAGTACTTAGAATAGTATAAAATTTACGGTGGCTTTCATTTGTTAGTTAAGAAAATAGTAACATAGCATAACTGCTCATTTTGCTTGCATTTGCTTCTTCGTCTTAGCTTCTATTGCCATAGCTAAGAGCTGAATCTAGAGTTCTTTATGGTATTAGAGCTCGAGTTAACGATCTATATCACTCGATTTCAACTCTAGATTCATCTTCATTAATTTTCTCCGTTAATTACTCATTTGAATTGAGCAAGTGCTTCGATTCCCGAAATTTAGGATTATATTGATTTTGATTAATTGGTATCTGTGAAGTATAGCATTTCTGTGAGCTAGATTTATGTTGACAATGACAATTACTGGCGAAGACAATGGATTGACTCAGGGGGCCGTAGCTGTAGCACCAGTGATCGATCAATATCATATGTTGTTTATGCAACCAAGTGACAATCCAGGTAATTCTCTCATCTCTGTCAAGCTCACGGGACCTGAGAATTACACGTTGTGGAGTAGTACTATCCGAGTTAATCTGCAAGGTAAAAATAAGATAGGGTTTGTAGATGAAAGGTATCCAAAAAGAGAAGTTTCCTCCGGTTCTTCCATGAACTTTGGAAAAAATGTAATGCTATAGTCCTATCGTGAATTATGAATTATGTGAGTGCTGAATTGTTGAGTGGCATGGTCTATGCTTCGAGTGCTCACATAGTGTGGGTGGACCTCCAAGATACATTTGATAAAGTTAATGGTTCTAGAGTGTTATATCTGCATAAACAAATTGCACCTCTGGCTTAAGGACTTTCATCTGTGTGTGCTTATTTCTCAAAATTGAAGGAGTTGTGGGCAAAGTTTGATGCTCTTATGCCCTGCCCTGGGTGTGGCTGTGAAGAGTCGAAGAAATATATTGAGCATTTTGAGTACCAAAGGCTATTACAGTTTCTCATGGGTCTAAATGAAACATACTCTCGGTCAAGCAATCACATCCATGTCTCCTCCATAAACAAAGGTTGCTCAATAATGATTATTTTTGAAGAAAGAAGAAGAGCACTATCCCAGTCCTCTCAAGTTTTTGAAGTTGATGAAGGCAAAATCTTGTTCAGTAATAAGGGGACATCATTTAGAGCTCCAGTTCAGCTGAATGCAAAAGGAAACCATGGGCAAAATCACAACTTTTTGGGAAATGAGGTGACAACTTTGTTTAGTAGTAAAGGGAATGCAAGTGCTAGTTATAGTCACTCTGGAGGTGGAAATCATTCAGTTTATGTCTACAGACCCAGGAAAAATAGTTACTTGCAACTTCAAAGGTCACACTAGGGAGACTTGGTACAAATTGAATGGATATTACCAGATTTTGAGTTAAAAAAATGGCTGGATTTGGTAATACAGTTAACTATGCTCAGAGCAATGTTGGCAATTATATGATTGATACTTCCACTGGCCTTGCACAAGCAATTTCTACTGCTAACTTTGCAGGAGTCTCACAGGTGCAACAAGCAAGTCAGTACTTCCAACATGGAATCCCTCAATTCACTCAAGAGCAGTACATCATATGCTTCAACTTCTAGGAAAGCAACCTGAGTACAGTGGTTCTGCTATGGCAGCAAGTATGCCATTATGTGGTGATATTACTAAAATTCTGGCTAAATGGATTGTAGATTCAGGGGCTTCAAGTCACATGGTGAATGATTCTAGCTTGTTGATTAATACTAAAGGTGTTGGTAAGGTGGAAAAGTTCACTTACCTATTGGTAGTGTAGCTCATGTTAGTCACATAAGGTCTATTGCCATTCTTAAGGACCTAATAGTGTCTAATGTGATGCATATTCCAGACTTCAAGTATAACCTTTTATATGTGTCCAAGCTCATAGAGGAAATAAGATGGGTTGTTATGTTCTTCCCTTATTTCTTCATTTTCCAGGAGCTCTTCGATGGACATGTGAGGGGATTGGTAGAGAGTGTAACACCTCCCTTTTTCCCGAGGGAATAAGGAGTTTTTCCAATTAAAGTGACACAAATCGAGATGGATTATTTATTTAATTAGAGTTGCCACTTGGGATAATTATTAGAATGTCTCAAGTCACCGGTTTATTTTAAATCTCAAATCGAGAAAGTTTTGACTCTGTTTTACAGAACGCGAACACAAAAGACTGGGTAGGGAATTTTGTTAATCGGGAGAAGGTGTGAGGCACTGCCGAATTCCGTGATTTTAGCACGGCCGCTCAACCAGGGGCGAAGGCACACTTGGACAAGTGTGGTCAACTGACCACCCTTTGTCGGAAAATTACATTGTTTATATAGGTAAAATATTAGATTTTAGAGGTATATAATATGTATTGAACACCCTTTATCGGATTATTTTTTTACTTATTTCAAATTTGAACCCCCTTGAAAAAATTTCTAGCTTCGCCACTGCGCTCAACTATTAATAATTGGCCTAATTATCTGATTTATTACACATTTGAAATCTATTGTGCATTTTTTTACTTTTAAACCGCTTTTAATATTTATGAAATTGCTTTGAACAAGTCGTGATGTCGAGCACTATTTGCTTTTGTACATATTGTGAATCGCGCCACAGAAACTTACCCGCAATCTACAACATGTTTACTTTTATTATTGTTTGAAGTTATAGTCAAGTCACATGAAATGTGCACCCGAATTTTGGGAAATACATATTACAACTACATCACGTGAACTATACCCGTAATTGTGATGGTTTTATTATAAACACGCCTAAAGAAAACTACGATGGTCAAACTATTAATTCATCCCTTCTAAGGTTTGAGATTTTATGCAGAAGTTTGTAATATATGGAATAAAACATTTGTCTTTTTTTTGTGGTGTGAAAGATAACTTATATATATTGAAAGTTTTAACCAATGCGTACCGAGTTTTTACAACTATATAAAGCAGTATTAGGATTTACGATTGCCATGGTTATCCTATTGGAATTATCATCATGACAACCCATTACATACAAACTCCTATTTACAATAGTATTTGTACTGTCATTTAGCCAACTGTTTACCAGGCTTGGTTGAGTTCCTTGCAATCCAGCCTTATCAGTCTCAAAATTTTGGCTTAACAAAATTAGGAACATAATAAAAAAAATTTTGGCTGGCATGCTATCCCAAAGTTGTGACCTTCCTTAGCTAATCGATCTGCTATCATATTTTGCTCTCTGTACGCATGATTGATCACTGGTTTACCTAACCTGTCCAGATAGAACCTGCAATCCATCATTAGGTTAGAAAAAGCAATATTTTTGGAGTCAAATAGTAATAGCAGACTCTTTACATCTACCTCTACCTCTAGTGTTTTAATATTGAGTTCATAAGCAATTCTTAAACCATGCTTTAAAGCATATAATTCTGATAGAATAGAATATATATGTGGAACTGGTCCAGCAAATATGATCCATTCAGCATTAGAATTTCGTATTACCCCCCTATTCCAGCTGATGTGTTTGAAAAGGCTCCATCCGTATTGAGCTTAAAGCTCTTATTAGCTGGGGGATACCATTTAAAGTCTTTGTGTTCCCTTTTCATCTTGTATTTCTTTGGATGGAAAGACGTTAGATAAGTGAACTCCGCCGCTTGTTTAGTAATTTTATCAAAAGGAATACTGTTTTTGGTTTTATGAAAAAGATTATCGTTACGTGTTAACCAAATATTCCATAAACTATAGGGTAAATAAGTTAGAGGGTTAATATTTAAAGGAAGTATTTTTTTTATTAAAAAGGAGATGATGTAACCAAGTAATGTTATTAAACTGATGACTAAGAGAATTAACTAATGAAGCTAAACCTAAATGTTTCCAATAAATTTGTACATTAACACATTCTATGAAAATGTGTTTCAAGGTTTCCTCTTGTTCCATGCAAAATGGGCAAGTTGCATCTTTAGTAATTTTAATATGTTTTAAGAAACTATTTGTTGGCAACCTATTATGGCAAATAAGCCAAAGAAAACCTTTTAGCTTTGGATGTATGGGCAGTGTCCAAATCCAAGTAAAATTAGAATCGCAAGTGACCTTTAATTCAATATCATCGTCTTTAAGGCACTTGTACATTGACTTGATTGTGAACTTATTTATATTAGTTAAGGCCCCGTAAATAAAATCAGGTGTTTGATGAAAAGGGGATACATACATAGCATCCATTAATTGATTAATATTATTAATTAACTCAAATGTGAAATGATTTTTATTCAACCCAAAGGAGTGAGCATTTGAGCAACTATTAAGTTGGATTCCTGAAATGTTAGAGGTCCTTGTATTAAGGAACACATTATAGTCCTCTATTTAAACCAAGGATCGTACCAAGCCTTAATATTTTTCCCGTCCCCTATTTTCCATTGAATTCCCTTTTGGCAAGAGTTCCAACCGTTTAATACATTATCTCAAGTTCTTGAATTGGTTGTATAGGAGGTTTTGTGTAAATACTTATTAATAAGAACTTTTGCCCATATTGCTTGAGGATTTTTGAATATTCTCCAAGCAAGACCAGCTAGTAAAGCTTTATTTTTAGTAGCTAACTTTTGTATCCCAAGACCTCCACTTGCCTTAGAGTTGGTCACCAAATCCCAATTTATCAGATGTAATCTTTTTTTTTGCTTGGTGGAGCCCCAGAGAAAATTTCTTTGATATTGCTCTTGTTTCTTAATAATTTGTTTAGGAATTAATATATACTGCATAATATAGTTTGGAAGATTATTTAGTGTTGATTTTATTGGAGTCGAACGACCTGACAACGTTAAGAAATTAGTTTTCCATCCTGCTAGTCTGTTCTTAAAATTGTCCAAAAGGAATTGAAAATCTTACTTTTTTGGTCTACCTATAAACATAGGAAATCCTAGATATTTACCGAATGAGGATCCTTCCTTAATACAAAATGTATCTTTAAAATAATCTTTATTAGTTAGTGAGCAATTTTTAGAGAAAAAAACCTTTGATTTTTCAAAATTTATTTTCTGTCCTGAGCAAGAGGTAAAGTGATTCAGTACATCAACTATTGCATGACAACTTTTGGTTGTAATCTTAGATAATAACACAATGTCATCAACAAATAGAAGATGGAAAAGTTCAGGTCCTTTCTTGGTTAAATTAATAGGTGCCCACTGTAAGTAATCTACTGATAAAGAAATACTACGAGAGAGCATTTCCATACACATTATAGATAAATAGGGTGATAGAGGATCCCTCTGACGAATACCTCTTGATGGGGTGAAGTAAGGGGTGCTAGAACCATTGACCAGTATGGAAATGGAAGACGTTGAAACACATGACATAATTAAACTAATCATTTGAGAGGAAATATTCAAATTTTTTAGAGTTCTTCTTATAAAAGACCATTCTATTCTATCAAAAGGCTTTTCTAGACCTAATTTTAGTAGCATATACTGTGTCCTACCTTTCGTAAGTCTAAAATAGTTTAATATTTCTTGTACTATGATTGCATTATCAGAGGCTCGTTTACCTTGCTGAAAACTAGATTATGTTGGACCTATTATTTGAGTAATGATTGGTTTTAATCTATTAGCAATTATTTTTGTAATTAAATTATATAAAGTATTACATAAACTAATTGGACGATATTGATGTATAGTAGTAGGATGTTGAACTTTGGGAATGAGACATAAAAAAGTTTTATTTAACTCCTGAGGCATTACCTTAATATTGAAAATTTTTCGACAAAAAGAAGTGACTTTACTGCCCACATCTATCCAATATTTTTGATGGAAAAAAGGATGTAAACCATTAGGGCCTGGTGCTTTATGAGGTTGAAAACTAAATAAAGCATCTTTAATTTCTTGATTTGTTACAGGGTTATTCAGTAGGTACTGATCTTGCATGGATATATTAATTTTTGCAGATTCATGGTACTTATTAGGAGAGCTGAGATGATCAGTAGTGAAAAGTATTTTGTAAAAATCGGTAATATGTTCTTCTAAATCATCCTGTTTGGAAATCCAGTTATCTACCGTATCACGAAGACTAAAAATTCTATTGCTTCGACGCCTATGCAAAGTAGTCATATGAAAAAACTTTGTATTAGCATCTCCTTGATTTAACCAATTAACCGTGATTTTAATTTCCAAAAATCTTCTTCTAATAGTAATATTCTATTGTATTGCAGTGTAAGCTCTATTTCTAATTCTTGTAAGAACTTACTAGTAGGGTAATGCATTGGAGCTTGAATTCCTGCTAATCTTGCTAGTGGTTTTCTTTTATCTTTAAATATGTTCCTAAAATGATGTTTGTTCCCATAAATGGCAGCTTGTTGAAATATTTTAGTAGTATAAGGTAAAGTATGACCTCCTGACCAAACGTTACGCACTAAATTTTGAAATTGAGGATGAGTTGTCCACATTGTTTCAAAACGAAATATTCTATTTGCAATCCTAACAGTGGACTGAAGACTTAATAAAATTGGACACTGGTCCGACTGTGTTCTAGGAAGATGATGTACTTCTGCTTCGGGATACATAATCAACCATTCATAGTTAGCTAAAAATCTATCAAGCCTTTCTAAAATTGTATTACTTCCTCTACGTTTATTAGTCCAAGTAAATCTACGCCCATGAAAGCCTAGATCCACAAGTTTACAATAATTTAAGCAAGTCACAAACTTATCAACCCTACCATTGTTAACCGGCAAACCACCAAATTTTTCTCTATAATTTGTAACTTCATTAAAATCACCTCCTAATAACCAAGGTATATTTCTATTATCATGTAAATCTTTTAAACTGTCTCAAAGTATTGATTTTGAAAAATTATTATTACTAGCATATATGGCAGATAATAACCAAGGGGAGTTAATAGAACTAACCTGGACTATGCAGTGTATTTCTTGGTCTGATAGCCTCATTTCAGTAACCCTGATACCCTCCTCCTTCCAAAGAACCACTAAACCCCCTATAAGACCATTTGCTAGAACTTGTAACATATGTGTAAAATTAAAGTCATCCTTGAGTCTAGAGTGATCTATCATGTGAGTTTCAACTAAGATAACTAACGCTGCCCTATGATTGTCTAACAAAGACCTAAAGTGTCTCCGGAATTCTGGATTGTGTGATCCCCTACAATTCCAAAGTAGAAAATTCATAAAAGAATTAGGGTTGTACATCTGGTATCCTCGGAGAGACTAGTGTTGTAGTCTGCTCCTGAGTCATCATCTGAGTGGTCTGCCTTAGAGTGGGAATAATTACCATCAAAAATTTCCCTACTAGTGGATTTAGAGGTTGTAGAAAGTTTAAGCTGCATGACACTAGATCTGGTGGACATTTTAGAATAAACTTTTTTCCGTACTGCTCATTTAGGTCGTACATAAGAATCCCCTTGAGCCACCAAAACTCTATCCTTGTTTCCCTCATTTCTGCTACTTCCTGTCTTGTTGGACTGTTTAGTGCGTGTGGTAAGGGAGGTGGTGTGTGTGGTGGAGATTCCATTGGGCTGAAATTGTCCATTGGACTGAGTGGGCTTGCATAACTTCTCTTTTGTCGCGGTTGCGGTCAGAAAGATTTTTTTTCATAAGAAGGTTACATAGCAGACAAAAATAACAATATTCATGGGTTGTCTCCCACGCAGCGCCTGATATAACGCCGCGGCACGACGCAGGTTTTGATCATCATTCCTCATTCGCATACTAGGTCTCTTCAAAAGTTATTATCGCACTATCCCATTTTTCTTCGGCCATTCCAAGGTAATGTTTCAACCTTTTCCCATTCATTGTGAACTTATTTGTCCCATCTTCTGATTCAATCTCTACAGCTCCACTTAATAACATCTGTACCAAGCTGAAGGGTCCTGACCATCGGGACTTCAACTTACCCGGAAACAATCTCAATCTCGAGTTGTATAACATAACTAGATCTCCGGATTTGAAATTTCGATCCAAGATGTGCTTATCATGCATTAGTTTTATCCTTTCTTTGTATAATCTAGCACTCTCAAATGCCTGGAACCTGAATTCTTCGAGCTCATGTAACCTAGTGACTCTGCTGATGCCTACTGTCTCCATATCCAAATTCAACTATGCAATGCCCAAAGTGCTTTATGTTCGAGCTCTACTGGAATGTGGCATGCCTTTCCAGACACCAACTTGTATGGTGACATACCAATTGGAGTTTTGAATGTTGTGCAATACGTCCACAATGCATCATCCAACTTCTTTGCACAATCGGTCCTTGTTGCATTCACTGTTTTTGTAAGGACACTCTTAATTTCCCTATTTGACACTTGAACTTGCCCGCTCAACTGTGGGTAATAAGGGGTGGTCACCTTATGACGAACTCCATACTTTTCCAACAGCCGTGCGAATGCTCTATTGCAAAAATGGGTTCCACCATCACTAATTATAACTCCCGGGGTGCCAAAACGTGTGAAGATATTTTTCTTTAGAAAGCTTGTTACCCCTTTTGCAATACTGGTTGGGAGAGCCACCGCCTCGACCCACTTGGAGACATAGTCAACCGCTACCAATATATATTTGTCACCATACAAGCTGACAAACGACCCCATAAAGTCGATCCTCCACATGTCAAAAACCTCCACCTTTTGAATTATGGTCATTGGAATCTCGTGATGGCGAGATATTTTACCTGAACTTTGGCATTCATCGCAACTTTTGACCCAAGCATGGGCATCCTTGAACAGAGTTGGCCAATACAAACCCGATTCCAGTACCTTAGCTACTGTCCGAATTCCTCCAAAGTGTCTACCATATGGTGAAGCATGGCAAGCCTACAAAATAGAATGTTAATCTTTCTCGGGGATACACCTCTGGATCATTTTATCTACACATATTTTAAATAGTAGAGGTTCATCCCAATAATAAGACCGACAATCACGAAAGAACTTTTTCTTTTGAATTGAAGAGAGTTCATGAGGTACAATACCCCTTTCTAAATAATTAGAAATATCATCATACCACAACGTCTCCTCCATTGTCACTGCTAGTAATTGTTTATTCGGGAATGTCTGTGTTATATCCTCAACTTCTACCTTCGTTTCATCTAATTCCAACCCTGAGAGGTGGTCATCCACTTGTTTCTTTGTCTCTTTTCTGTCCCGAATCTCCAGATCGAATTCTTGAAGCAAAGGAACCCAGCAAATCAAGCATGGCTTTGACTCCTTCTTTTCAAGTACCTAATTTCTGCATGGTCAGTATAAACAATAACTTTTGAACCAATCAAGTATGACCTGAATTTGACGAACACAAAAATGACAGGCAACATCTTTTTTTCTGTCATGGTGTAACTGAGTTGTGCACTACTTAGCATTCTACTTGCATAGTAAATTGGGTACATTAGTTTATCCTTTCACTGCCCCAAGACTGATCCTATAGCATAGTCACTTGCATCGCACATGAACTCGAACAGTTGCTGCTAGTTGGGTGGAACAATGATGGGTGCAGTCATCAATCTCTTCTTCAGCTCCTCAATGCGAACCTGCAATATTTAGAAAACACAAAGTACTGGTCTTTTTTAAGGAGTTTACATAAAGGGTTATTAATCTAAGAGAAATCTTTTATGAATCGCATGTAGAACCCGACATGCCCAAGGAAACTTCTCATTGCCTTGACTGAAGTAGGCGTTGGCAACTTCTCAATCACGTCAACCTTAGCATGGTCAACCTCGATTCCCTTACTAGACGCTCGATGCCCTAAGACTATCCCTTCTTATACCATAAAATGGCATTTTTTCCAATTCAGCACTAAATTTGTCTCCACACATCTTCTGAGCATTCTTCATAAATTAGGAAAATAGTCATTGAATGAATCCCCACCACAGAGAAATCATCCATAAATACCTCCATAATGTCTTTAACCATGTCCTTGAAAATGGATAATATGCACTATTGGAATATAGCAGATGCATTACAAAGCCCAAAAGGCATTCTCCGAAAGACAAAGATTCCATACGGACAGGTGAAAGATATTTTCTCTCTGTCTTCGAGGGCTATTGAGATTTGATTGTATCCTGAATATCCATCCAAGAAACATAAGTGAGACCGCCCAACCAACCAGTCCAACATTTGGTCAATGAATGGCAAGGAAAAATGGTTCTTCAAAGTGTCTGTGTTCAATTTTCGATAATCCATGCAAATCCGCCATCCCGTGACTGTATGAGTCAAGATCAACTCGTTATTCTCATTTTGTACGATCATCATTCATCCCCTTTTCAGCACACACTAAACAGGGCTGACCCAATTGATGTCAAAGATAAGGAAGATGATACCCGCATCTAACATTTTGATCACTTCCTTCTTTACCACCTCTTTCATATTCGGATTCAACCTTCATTAATGTTCTCTGGAAGGTTAGTGCCCTTCTTCCAAGAGAATCTTGTGCATACAAAAAGCTGGGTTGATACCCTTTATGTCAGCCATGGTCCAACCAATGGTAGTTTTACATTCCTATAACACTTGTAAGAGTTGCTCTACCTACATAGCTAGCAAACCAGATGATATAATAACAGGTAAAATAGAATTAGGCCCTAAGAAAGCGTACTTGAGGTAAGCTAGGAGCGATTTCAGCTCCAGTCAAGGTGGTTCCTCTATTGATGGCTTTGCAGGTGGTGTAGCTCTCTTTTCTAACTCAAGGGACTCGAACTGAGGTTGCCTCTTCCATAATCCTTGGCCTTCGAGTGCCATGACCCACTCTTCCAAGCCTTCACTATCCATCTCCTCTACATTTGTCAAGCAAGCTCCCAATGGATCTTTAGCATTCAGGATCTCATCATCTCCATGCAGGATCATATCCAGAGCCTTCACTAGGAAGCAATTAGCATATCCACTGGGTCTTATCATGGGTTGTTGAACGTTGAATATAACTTCTTCATCGTTCAACCTCATTCTAATTCCCCAGCTTCACAATCAATCAATGCTCTCCTAGTGGCTATGAATGGCCTCTCTAGAATGATGGGTATCTCCTCATCTACCTAGAAATCCAGAATAACAAAGTCTGAAGGTAATACAAACTTTTACACTTGTACTAGCACATCATCAAGAATCCTTATCGGCTTTTTAACCGTGCGGTCAGCCAGTTGCAATAGCAACGAAGTCGGTCTAGCTCTACCAATGCCTACTTTTGTATATATTGCCAAAGGAATCAAGTTTATGCTGGCCCGTAAATCACACAATGCTTTTGCAAAGGCATAACTCCCAATAGTACACGAAATAGTGAAGCTACCTTGGTCAAACATCTTTTGAGCCATGGGTCTTGTCACTACTGCACTGCATGTCTGTGTCAGAGTTACTTTGGACAGGTCTTGAAAGTCAAATTTTCGTGACATTAGGTCCTTCATCATTTTTGCATAGCCTGGCATTTCCCTCAAAGCATCCATCAGAGGAATATTCAATTGAATTTGACGAAGCATCTCCATGAATTTTCGGTATTGATCTTCTTTCTTTTGTTTTACCAATCTCTAAGGGAATGGTGCAGGTATCACCCTTTGTGCATAGCTTGCTGGCTTCTCTTTGTTGGGGTTGTGTGGCACAAGAGGTACCACATATTCTGCAGCTTGTTAACTTTCTTTAGCCTTACCCTTATGATCATAAGCCTGTTCAACCATCACTTCAGTAAGTTCTGCTGATTCATCCACCTCTAATGGAACTGGAGTGGCTGGAATAGTCTCTCTGCTAGATTGCGTAACTTCTTGCTCCCTACCTAAATTTCTCCCATTTTGGAGACATACTGCGTCAGCTGATTCGGGTTTTTCTCCTTGGGGTTAATGTTCGTGTCGGCTGGCAATGTTCCCTAGGGATGGTTATTTAAGGTCATGGACAGCTGCCTCAATTGAGTTTCAATATTCTTTATTGTTGAGTCATGCACTACCAACTTTTCCTGCTTCTTACCATTTGTTCCAATGAGTTGTTGAAGAATAGCCCCAATTTCTACCATATTGCCATCATGTTGCTGAGGAGGTGGCTGATATGCCAATTGTTGCTGCTTCTGTTGTGGATAGCCATGTTGTCTCTGATATGATACCATTTGGTTTTTGGGTTGCATACCTCTAGGTTGTGGCATGTTTGTCTGTACTGCTGATTGGGTATTGGTCTCCATTGTTGTCCTCATTCTCTCTGTCCCCCAAAATTATTGACATAATTCATATCCTCTATTAACCCTTGGTTGTCACCTTCTCCCCTCCATGAACACACATAAGACTGATTAATGCAAGGTGTACATAGTCCTTCATTTGTTGTATCAACGATATGAACTTGCTTTTTACCCATATCATCAATCTTATTTGCCAATATACTCTTCTGATTGATGAGTGTGGCTATGTTTTCTGCATGCAAATTATTTGGGTCAAGAGGAATTGAATGCACTATTGGTGTCAGGGTACCTCTCGTCATGCACCCATTATTCTGGGACATCTTGTCAAGAAGGATTTTACATTTTAAGAATGTCTTGATAAAAAATTCACCCTTAGTTGAAGCATCTATATTGGCTTTTAAATTGTGTTCTAACCCCATGTAGAATCTCTGGCCGAGCATCTGGTCTGGAATACCGTGATGGGGACATTTTACTAGAATTCGTTTGAATCTTTCCCAAGTTTTCTGCAAGGTCTCAGTAGGTTGTTGTTTGTACGGCAATATCTCATCAATCTGTCTTGCAATCTTGTTGGGCGGGTAAAACTAATTCAAGAACTTCTTGACTAATTCTTCCCAAATGACAATGAAATTTATTAGAAGAAAATTCAGCCAAGTCTAAGCTTTCCTAGTCACAGAGAATGGGAGCAGTAACAGCTTGATGGTTTCTGGGTCAGATTTGGCTACCTTTGGGTCACACATATCGACATAAATTTTTCAGGTGTTGTTGAGGGTCTTCAATGTGTGACTCGGAGATCAATTCCTTATTCCGCAGAAGATGCAACATGTTGTTGGTGATCTGAAATGTCTCTGCTTGTATTGGGAGCAAATCAATGGCGGTGGTCAGGTTGTCAGCTGTTGGTTATGCCTAATCATAAAGTGCAGCTTCTGGCACAAGAGGTGCCACCATTCTGACGTTTGCGTCAGCTTGATCATCCCTGATGTTTCATTTGATGTTATTTACGTCACCTATTTCAATTTCAAGTCAGAGTGTTTGTTCTGATTGTTTGTTCTTCTTGTTGGCACGGTTTAATGCCCTGAATGTTTTCTCGGGGTCAGAGAGCCCTTCAAGTAGTTCGAAGAATCTCTAAGCATCCACCTGAATCACACAAGAGTTCAAACGTGAGAATTTCAATGCAGAATTATTTAACACCGTAAAAAATTGATCTAAGCTAATAATTCTAGCACTACTTATAAGTTGTAATAAATAACACCGTTAATTCCACGGCAACGACGCTAAAATTTGATGACGCCCAACTATGCCTTATAAAATAAAAAGCGGTCGTTGCAAATATAATCTGGTTTTCAAGTCTAGAGTCGAATTCTCAGGGAAATAACCTATCTATTACAACTCTTCGTGATGCTATTACAAGCTCCAACAATTTTCGGATGCAAGATTTTTATCAATAAATAGTGGGTTTTTTTTTATCTAAGTCAAAATGATATTAAAACTAACAATATTCTAAATCAAAGATAATTCAATGGTAAAAAGATCTAGGGTATTGATTTCTCCATTTTCTAGTTTATGTCTTAACTCTTTTGCTATCATCTCGCCGTAATACTCTATGAGGATTATGAGCTATGGGGTATCGCAATTATCTCTCGATCAACTACGATAATTTACTAGAGCATTCTCTCGGACTACTCTAGTTGATAATTTATGTAGCTCTGAATTATCCCACCAAAGTTTCGTTAACTATAACCTCACTTTTAAGTTCAAGTAATGAATCTCTTCAATTACCCAAAGTGATATTGTTCAACTATAGTATAACCTAGTATTCTTTCTCAAGCAACACAAGGCAATTAGACACGACTAATCAAGGGCCCATTTAATTAATCACCATACAGAACATAGTTGAACAATCATATAATATCTTTGGCTCGATTATAATAAAATTGAGTCAAAACTTCATCTAACAATTGGTTTCATCAACCCTAAATTAAATGTTTAGCTACTTATAGTCAAGCAAGATAAAACTACAAAAGTATTCATAATGTGCAATTGAAATAACAAAGAGAAGATAGAAAAACTCTAATGGTTGGTTTATTTTATCACACTTGTTCTTGCCTCCAAATCAGTCTAAAAATAAGCTTAACCTTGCTTGGGCGAGTTTGTTGAGTTTATAAAGGGTTGGGATAAGTTTCCCTCGATTTACACTTTAGTCCCAAAATTTCTTGGCAGTTACACAGTCCACCGCAACCGCAGCAGGATGCTGCGCGACCGCGGTGAAAGACAAACATTCTGCCTCGCTTTCTTGGCCTACTGCGGTCCAGCCGATGTCGATCGCAGTGGCATCAAGTCCAATGCTCTTTGCCTCTTTCTTGCTTATTTTCGCTCGAGTTCTTCTTGATTGGCCTTTTATCCACATTCCTGACTCCAAAACACTCCATAGGCTCTTCCTAACTTGGATTAGTTCCTGCGAAGCAAAAGAACACCAATTAGAGTATTTTTTTTTTTTTATCATTTAGCCTTTAAAATAATAATAAAATATGGTACATTTAGAGTGTAAATATCGTCTATATAGCCTATTATCACATATCATTGTTTCTCTTTCTATTTATAGGGAACATATTCCTAAAAATTTTGATAGTACAAGTGTAGAGAATATTCTCTTTTGTGTCCTATTTTAAAACTTGTCGTCATAGCTTTGTCTAAGATGCTCGACCTCGACTTTAATCTACGATGGCTTTACGACTTTGATTTTCGCTGATTCTTCAACCGCACCCTTCATCTCTTTAAGGCCACTTCGACTTGGGCATATCTTTGTCTGAATCTTACTAATAACACTTGGCAGCCGATGAAGGCTATCATGATGCTGTCGTGGATTGGCTATATCAAAGATATTTTTTGGCCCGTACAAGGATATTCATCCATTGTGCTTGAGGAGGATTTTACTTAGGTGGTAAATTATAGTAAAGGACGTAGCCTTCAACAATGGTAAAGTTAACAAATGATCATATTATTTTGATTTTTTTTTCACCAAAGTTATATAACTATATTTTCTCACACAAAAATCATAAAATATTTATTAACTCGCACAAAAATTATAGTGATAAAAAAATACAGCTTTTCAATATTATTTACTCATTCCATAGTTTTTTATTTTTTTATTTCCAGTCTAGTAATAATCTAATTTAAGATAGAAATTACCTGACCCGACTCGATATGGCTAACCCAAAATCATATATATAAATTAAAATAATAGATTAGAAATTAAAAACAAAAATGTGGAATAAGAAAATACTACTAGGAAAATTGTGTTTTCTGGTCACTATAATTTTTTTTGTATATTAGTAAAAGTTTGTAATTTTTATGTGAGAAAATAAAGTTATATGATTTGGTGAAAAAAATCACGGTTATAAACCATTTATGATACATCCAATTCTATGGCAAACGATCAATCGATATACTACGTTTCAATCCCAATTTCTCATCTATATCTTACTAAAAATCTGTATATACTGTATACACACACAATCTGTGAATCAATTGCACAAAAAGAGTATTTTGTTTTGGTTAACTAAACAATTTTATTTACTTACCAAGTATGAAATATGTATAAAACCTTTAAAAAAACTGAGTTTGAATAAAAGAGTACTTGTGCAGTGTCACTTTTGTTGAATTTGTCAAAAGCTTTCATCCCACATCGGTGGGGAGTATGTAGTGGGTAGGATTTTTTCTTATAAAAGAAGGCCTAATGTTTAGGATTTATACACACCTCTCATTTGCCTTCTTATCTTCTTAAGGCATTTGTATCTTCTCTCTTTAGTATTATTTCACTTGTATTTTGGAGTGGAATAAAATATTGGTTGTGTCCGAGGAGTAGGCAAAATTAGCTGAACCTCGTAAATTCTGGTGTTCTTTATATTGTTGCTTTATTGTCTTATTTATTATTTGGTGGCTGCCATAATTTTTGGTATAGTAGTTGTGACTCATTCACACTATATACATTTGGCTTCCGTAACAATTGGTATCGGAGCCAAGGTATTATCTCGGTATGCTCTGTGGTTGCAGCGTAGTCTGATCTTCCACATCAGAAAAGATTTATCTTGGTAACTGAGTCAAGGTTCTGACCCGGTATGCTCTATGGTTGCAGCTTAGTCTGATCTTCCACATCAGAAAGGAAATAATCTTGATTTGTGTCGTCAGCTATTAAATAATACTTGTGTCAAAGATGGGAGACAATAAACAAGAAGAATCTACATGAAGTGTCAACAATACGTCATCATTGGCATCTTCGCTTATGACAAGAATTGTGTCAAATGCGAAATTTGCGGTGGAGATTTTTGACGGGTCAGGATATTTTGGGATGTGGCAAGGCGAGGTTCTAGATGTCATTTTTCAACAAAGACTAGATCTTGCCATTGAAGAAAAGAAAACAGATGTTATTGGAGAAGAAGATTGGAAGATTCTCAACTGTGTTGCTTGCGGTACCATTCGATCCTACTTTGCTAGAGAGCATAAATATCCATACACAAAGGAAACTTCTGCAAGTAAATTATGTAAAGCACTGGAGGATAAATTTTTGAAGAAAAACAGTCAAAATAAATTGTACATGAAGAAAAGACTGCTTCACTTCACCTATGTTCCTGGTACCACGATGAATGAACATATCACCAATTTTAATAAGTTGGTCACGGATTTGCAAAATATGGATACAACTTATGATGATGGTGACTTGGCCTTGATGTTGTTAGCGTCACTTCCTGACGAGTACGAGCACCTTGAAACTACTCTACTCCATGGAAATGACGAAGTTTCTCTCCGAGAAGTTTGTTCGGCTTTGTACAGCTATGAACAAAGAAAGAGAGAAAAACAGAAGGGCGGAGAAGGAGAAGCACTGTTCATGAGGGGTCGTCCTCAAAATCAAACGAGGACAAGAAAAGGAAGATCTAAGTCAAGATCTAAACCCAGCAAAGATGAATGTGCCTTTTGTCGAGAAAAGGGGCACTGGAAGAAAGACTGTCCGAAGTTGAATAATAAGGCCAAACATAACAACGGAAAGGCCATTATGGATTCAAATGTAGCTGATTGTGATGATTCTGATTTCTCATTAGTTACAACGGAGTCGTCAACGTCATCAGACATATGGTTGATCGACTTGGCTTGTAGCTATCATATGTGTCCCAACAGGGATTGGTTTGTGAACTTTCAAGAAGGAGAATATGGAGTTGTCCAAACAGTGGATAATAGCCCTCTTACCTCATATGGAATTGGTTCAATACGATTAAGGAACCATGATGGAATGATCAGAACATTAATAGATGTTCGATATGTACCAGGTTTGAAGAAAAATCTCATCTCTGTGGTAGCCCTGGAATCAAAAGGGTTCAAAATTATTGTAGAAAATGGAGTGATGCGAGTATGCTCCGGTGCACTAGTGGTAATGAAGGCTAATGGGAAGAACAATAACATGTACGGTTATCTCGGTAGTACAGTTATTGGGACAGCGACAGTGACGTCCAGTGACAACAAAGAGGCAGAAGCAACCAGGCTGTGGCACATGCGCCTGGGACATGCTGGAGGAAAATCCTTGAAAACTCTATCAGATCAAGGATTGTTGAAAGGGATAAAGGCTTGCAATTTGGAGTTTTGCGAGCATTGTGTCAAAGGGAAACAGACAAGGGTTAAATTTGGTACATCAATCCATAATACTAAAGGCATTTTGGATTATGTACACTCTGATGTTTGGGGTCCTTCCAAAACACCTTCATTGAGTGGGAAGCACTATTTTGTGACCTTTGTTGATGATTTTTCCCGAAGAGTATGGGTGTATGCAATGAAGAGCAAAGATGAAGTCCTGGGAATTTTTCTCAAATGGAAGACGATGGTGGAGAATCAAACGGGCAGGAGGATCAAGTGTATTCGCACAGACAATTGGAGGTGAATACAAAAATGATCATTTCAATAAGGTCTGTGAAAATGATGGCATCGTCCGACACTTCACCGTCAGACATCCATCACAACAGAATGGAGTGGCAGAACGCATGAACCGGACCTTGCTGGAGAAGGTACGGTGTATGTTGTCCAATGTTGGCTTGGGCAAAGAATTTTGGGCTGAGGCAATTACATATGCATGCCACCTCATTAATCGCTTACCATCTGCTGCTATTGATGGCAAGACACCATTTGAAAGATGGTATGGAAAGCCTGTTGTAGATTATGACTCTTTGCACGTATTTGGCTCAATTGCATATTATCATGTGACGGAGTCAAAATTGGATCCAAGGGCAAAGAAGGCTATTTTTATGGGGATTACTTCTGGAGTCAAAGGACATCGCTTATGGTGTCCTATGACAAAGAAAGTAATATTCAGCAGGGATGTTACCTTCGATGAATCTTCTATGGTAAACAAGGTAACAAATGAAGATACCAAACATGATGATGGTGCTTCTAAGCAGGTGGAATTTGAGGGAAAATTTATTTTTCCTACACAAGAAACAGAGGAGGAAACAAATGAAAATTATCCTATGGAAGAAGAGCCAGTAGAGGAGATTCCATCTCAGGAACCTCAACAACAACTTGAATCAATAGCAACCAGCAGGCCAAAAAGAAAAGTAACGAAACCTGTTCGTCTCATAGAGACAGTTGCTTGTGCAACCGCAATTGCAGATGATGATGTTCCCACCACTTATAAAGACGCAGTCCAAAGTTCAGAAGAAGATAAGTGGAGGATTGCCATGAATGATGAAATACAGTCCCTTCATCAGAATCATACATGGAGATTGGCCAATCTCCCGAAGGGAAAGAAAGCAATTGGGTGCAAATGGGTATTTGCAAAGAAAGAAGGATTTCCTAACCAAGAAGATGTTCGCTACAAAGCAAGATTGGTGGCCAAAGGATATGCTCAAAAGGAGGGAATTGATTACAATGAAGTATTTTCTCCAGTTGTAAAACATTACTCCATTCGAATTATGTTGGCTTTGGTAGCACAATTGGATTTGGAACTAGTTCAGATGGATGTAAAAACTGCGTTTTTACATGGAAACTTGGAGGAGGAAATCTACATGACTCAGCCAGAAGGATTCAAAGTTGCTGGAAAGGAAAATATGATTTGTAAACTTGAAAAATCGTTGTACGGGTTGAAACAATCTTCTAGACAATGGTACAAACGATTTGACAAGTTTATGTTGCAGCAAAGGTACAAGATAAGCAAATACGATCATTGTGTGTATTTGCGCAAGCTTAAAAATGGTTCCTTTATATATCTTCTCCTATATGTTGATGATATGTTGATAGCTTCCAAGAATTCTGAAGAAATTGATAAGTTGAAGATTCAACTGAAGAAGGAGTTCGAGATGAAGGATCTGGGTGAGGCGAAGAAAATTCTTGGCATGGAGATAATAAGAGATAGACGTTCAAAGAAACTCTGTTTATCTCAGAAAGAATATTTGAAGAGAGTACTACAAAGTTTACAAGCTGTTAGAGTTATTAGCAGATATATGCATAATCCGGAAAGGAGCATTGGCAAGCTGTGAAGTGGTTCTACGGTATATTCATAATATTGTAGATGTCGGGTTAGTTTTTGAGCAGGAAGGCAATCAGTCTGTAGTTGGATATTGTGACTCAGATTTTGCGGGTGATCTGGACAAACGAAGATCAACTACTGGTTATGTGTTTACTTTTGCAAAGGCACCAGTTAGTTGGAAGTCTACTTTGCAGTCAACAGTTGCTTTGTCTACTACAGAGGCAGAGTACATGGCTATTACAGAGGCCGTGAAGGAGGCAATTTGGCTTCAAGGATTGCTAAAGGAGCTTGGTGTTGAACAAAAAGGTATCACAATTTTTTGTGATAGTCAAAGTGCTATTCAATTAGCGAAGAACCAAGTTTATCATGCAAGGACGAAGCACATTGATGTTCGGTATCACTTCGTACGAGAAATCATAGAAGAAGGTGGAGTTACAGTGAAGAAAATTCACACTACGGAGAATCCTGCTGATATGCTGACAAAGGTGGTGACTGTGATCAAGTTTCAACATTGTTTGGATTTGATCAACATTGTTGAACACTGACGATTGAAGATGAAGACACAACCAAAATTTGTTATAGAGAGAAAATTGAAGATGTGGAATTTTTGCCAAGGTGGAGATTTGTTGAATTTGTCAAAGTTTCTCATCCCACATCGGTGGGGAACTATGTAGTGGGTAGGATTTTTTCTTATAAAAGAAGGCCTAATGTTTAGGATTTATACACACCTCTCATTTGCCTTCTTATCTTCTTAAGGCATTTGTATATTCTCTCTTTAGTATTATTTCACTTGTATTTTGGAGTGGAATAAAATATTGGTTGTGTCCGAGGAGTAGGCAAAATTAGCCGAACCTCGTAAATTTTGGTGTTCCTTTTATTGTTGCTTTATTGTCTTATTTATTATTTGGTGGCTGCCATAATTTTTGGTATAGTAGTTGTGACTCATTCACACTATATACATTTGGCTTCCGCAACAACTTTGCACTTCAAATTTTTTTTGTTTCGCTCGGTACCTGGTATCCGCATTGGAGCCTGACTATATTTCGATTCGCGCCGCGTAGTGCGCCATTCGGGGGAAAGTGCTCCCTATCAAAGATTTTTCCATACTCAGGACTCGAACTCGAGATCCCTGGCTAAGGGAGGAGCAGTCTCATCCACTACACAACATACTTCAGTAGTTTTGCACTTCGATTTAAATTTTGGATTCGTGTTACATATGCTCGTATAAAAAGAAATTACTTAGAAGTACAGAATGGAGCAACACAGGTGGAGGCTACTACTATAATTTTTTCAAGACCTCCAATTTTTGTCCTACCTTCTTATCAGCATGATCATACAGGAAAGTTGCGTAGAAGGATATGTAAATCAACGACTATGTTAAGTAGTAGTAATAGTACTAGTAGCTATAGTTTAGGTAATATATTTGATGTAATAGCTACTAATCAGATACAATACATGCAACCACCATAAACTCTTATGTATATTTTCAATATCTATAATATGATTATCCTTTCGACCCAAAAAAAAAAGTATAGAAGAGTAAAAAGTGCTAACAGATATCATGGCATTAATGGGGGTGTGCGTGACTAATTTATCGATATTCATTTTGTTCTAATGGTCAAATACGTAAAAGTTCTTTTTAACAATTCTTGTTCCTAAAGGTCAAATAAATAAAAGTTCTTTTTAAGAGTAAGTGGTAGTCAAAGTTGAAGTCATGACCTTCCTCTTATTTGGTATCATATATGGCGTTCAGTCGGTTCGGTTCGATTTCATAAAATTTAATTCGGTTATTCGATTTTTGATTTTATAAATATAATAATCGAAACCGAACTGAAATTAATTCGGTTTAGTTCGGTTTTGGAATTTTGGATCTATTTATTTTGGATCGGTTTTCGGTTTGAACAATATCATATTGGGTTGGGCTTGTTATACGTAAAAGTTGGACTAGTTTGTTGGTTTTTTCCAAAATTTTAGACTTTTTGAATGTGATAAGTTATAGGGATTTTTTCCTATCTATACCATACATGAAACATTATTACAAAAAATGTGCATATTTGGTAAATTACCCGCCTTGTGCACTGTTTTTCTACAATTTTTATACCATTCATTAATAAGTAATTAATAGTAGCTAAATCTTCCTAATATGGCGCGCTAAAAATCAGGAAAAGAATTTCCTAATTGATTTAGTGACCTTAACAGCTAAAAATCTTCCTAATATGCCGCCTCTCTCTCTATATTACTATACACATGTAAAAAATCCTATTTATTTAAGAATACAGTTATAAAACAAATAGGCTATAAACAATATACATTAGTTTCAAACCCGCAAAAATCAGCAAAAAGATCGATTTTGAACTTCAAATATATGAATTTATTGGTCATTAGATGCACCAGTACTAGTTGATATGAACCAACCAACACAATTTTATTCATATGAACAATATTGAAGAAGAGTTGCTCCAGACGAGTTCAGATGCAAGAACCATATACTCAAAAAGGTCTCCATGACGTTCTGATAATGTTTCAAACATGTCTAAAAATCCCAATTATGCTACAATTGAATGGAAAAAATTCTGATTATAAAAAATAGGTCTCATCTCTGTGTTTTTTGAAAAGAAGAAGGAATGTAGTAGGGGAAACCTGATTTTATGTTAATATATAATAATATATTCCTACATTTATCTACAAATAAATTATTAACAAAATTTTCTATTTCTTTTTATAAAATTCCTACAAATAAACTACAAATCAGTTTTAATATTGTATAAAGTTGTATTATTTTTAAGGGTATTTACAAAATTACTACTTTTATACTACATTAAACTACAAGGCGGGTAATTACTATATAATGGATTGAGTACAATAAACTACATTTAACTACAATTAAAATACATTTAACTACATAATAACTGAGAACAACTACAATAAAAAATGTTAGTATAACTACAATTTAACTACAAAACCACTGAAAACAACTACAAATCTACCACAAATATAAACTACAATTTAATTACAAATATATTAATGATTCATATAAAAATATAAAATAACGACAATTAAACCTCAAAATTGAGACACATTAAAATGTTTCCAGAAACTCGTGGCCTTTGCATGTCTTCCATTCTTCAGAAATTGCACTTCAATATAGCATCAATTGTTTAATCGGATATAATTCATGCGTTACACTGAATTTTTTCCAGTTTTTCTCGATGGCCGAGCATTCATTTTTTTCGATTTGTCGTGCATTGGTACTGTTGACATTTGCTGATGGCTTTCTCTAAATAAATTGAGGTGGGGGGAGGGGGGTGAGGAACGAAAAATTTAAAAATTAGAAGAGAGAGAAGCGGGTAACAAAATAAATTGGGAGATTTTATCCCTAAAAACATTCATACATTTAATGATAACTTAATTAAAGCCTTAATTTTAATTATGGTACATAAATTGAAACTTGGTATGCTTAAACGTAATAAACACAAACCTTAAACATGGTTGGTAATAAGGTTTGCTATATGGTATACACATGTAAAAATTCCTAAGTTATAAATCTATTCTTTTATTTACATAGTCATAAACTATAGAGGCTAAGCCCATATATAAACTAAAACTACTACACTAGGCCCAATTTTACATTAGTATATTAGGCAATTATTGGAATTCATTGCAAATTTTGACTGGAATTCATGGGAGAAGAATGGGTTAAGGCCTTAAAGGCTAAGGCTGGGATTTTGCAATTAGGTTTGGGGTTTGGGCCTTAGACTAATAAGTAGTACTCCCTCCGGTCCAAAATAACTGATTTTTGAATGTTTTCACACATATTAAGAAAATCACCTTTTAGCATTAATTAGCAATAGAATTGACCATTTTAACCTTACTATCTCACATAAACACTCCTAACACATACTCCAACACTATTTACTCCAAGGACAATGTAGGAAAAACATCATTAAGTCATTCTTGAAATCCGAAAAGTCACTTATTTTGGACCACAAAAAAAAGGCCAAAAAATCACTTATTTTGGACCGGAGGGAGTAACTAATTAACTATACTTTATATATTGTTTAAACAGTACATGTACAAATATTTCGATTTTTCGGTTAACCGAAATAAAAATATCAAAAATCGATAACCGAACCGAAAAACTAAATTTTGAATTATTTTTAAAAAAATCAATCGAAAAAATTGAATAACCGAAACCGAGATTAAAAAAAAATAGGTTCGCTCGATTTTTTCGGTTCAAACTGAAATATGCCCATCCCTAATTATATCCAAGTGTGAGTAACTTATTTAGAACTTTTAGGAACAAGTATGAATTGTTAACTTACAAACATATTAGTAAGCGTTTAGGTAGAATTTGTAAATTAAAACTATACTAATAATGTAAAAAAAATTATTTCATTATAATAAAATTACTTATATGCATCCTTAATAAATTACGTCCATCTTAAATCGTTTAACTAAACTTAAGGGTAGAGCTTTCAATATGGGTCTGGCCGGCTAGCCCACGTGAGCTTTACAATTGACGGATTAGGCTAGGCTAGCCTACCATTTTGATGGGCCTTATAATGGTGAGCCCACCCCAGCCTTAGTGGGGCCGCGGGACCCGACGGTCCGGCCCATCATTTTTAAAGATATAGTTTTATATTTTCTTTAAGTTCTGACCTAAAAAAAATAATTATTTAAAAGTTAAAAAATTCGCAAAACTTAATTATATTTATATTGTTCCAATATATCACAATAAATACTAAAAAAATTAAAAGGTAGGACTATATTTTTCATTCACTGAAAGTCAAAACTTAAAACAAACCATTTAAGAGAATATTCATGATACTTATGAGATATCTAACACATCATCTTCATCAAATACATTTGAATACGTTTGTGACAAGGTTGTCTTAACATCTTCACTTTCATCCACAATTCATATGCAATATTAATTCGCTAAATACTAAAAATAATTAAATTTTAAAAATTACTAATAATTAAATTCACATAAAAAAAATTATCAGTTTGTGTTCAGGAAAATATGTGCAGCCAATTTCGAGCAGTAACAAGTGTTTAGACATTTTCAGAATAAATACAACTTCTCTACTTTGTAAGAACACGCCACCAATGCTAAATATTGATTTTGATGGTATAATGGTAATGAGAATGCTACGTATATCACGCACCATTATTGAATTGAAAGATCAGGATATTTTCTAGAATGATCCTTCTAATACATGACAACATCATCTCTTGAAACTTTTCAAAATTAAGTTTTGGTTCCTCTTAGTAAAGATCCAATTCTCACTTTCCATCTCTAAAGACAGTATACTTTTTATTTTTTTTATATATATTAAATAAATATTTTATTAGGTCCACGAGCCGGCCCGACCCATCCTCAATCAAGCCTCACGGGCCACGGGCTTATTCGGGTTGGGTTTAAAAACCTTATTTTTAAATGGGTTTCAAAAAAAAAATTTTACCACCTATAGAATAGGTTAGTACCCTATTTATAACATATAAATACCTTTTTAAGATTTTACATAATATAATAACCTTTTTTATTTTGTAGCAAAAAATTTAAATTTGATACTTTCCTATATTTAAGCCTTATTAGATGCTACAAAATATTTTTCTCTCACCAATTTATGGTATAACTCCCATTTTTTTGTGAAATGATGCCACTTAATACAGCTTAATATACCTAAATACAGATTGACCTTCCCATGATTTGCGCTGAAATGTTACTTTTTTCCCGCTTAATACAGCTTAATACAGCTTAATACACCTAAATACAGATAATGATTTACAGGAATCCCTGTTTGTGCGGCGTCATTTCAGTTATATTATTAAATACAATTCGTTTAATACACTATATATATCATAAAATAACGTAAAATATACCTATATCACATAATATAGGAAAGAGTTTCTATTTATTGCTAATTATGTCTTAATGAATGTCTTTTGTGAAAAATTCTCTTTCAAAAAATTTAGCGCAAATCCTACTAAATTACGGGCTAAGCTGACCTAACGAGCCAAGCCCATATTAAGGGCTGAATTTTCTTACACTTCCGTGCAAACCATAGGCTAGTATTTGAGTTTTGTGTTAATTAGGAGCTAGCTGCGCAAAAGGTTTGACTGCAGCAGATAGAAATTGACGTCTATATATAGAGCAGTAGCATGAAAAGCAAATTCTGTAGTGATAATGATGAAACAAGTACTGATTAGTGTGGAAGCGCTACTTTGCCGCCTGAATGTTTGGCAGGTATATTAAAAAATATAGTATTTTTTATTTACTTGTTACTTTTCGTCTATTAAAGGAAGATAAAAGAAAATTTCTAGTATAGCCGCAATATTTATTATTCAATTTAAATTATTTCTTCAAATCGAATAAAATAGGTATCATTAAAATGAGTATCATGGTAACTTTAACATTTCATTTATTATTTTTTAAGAGGTATAAAAAGTTAAACATATTAAATAAAAATGAACAGAGGGAGTAAGTAACAATCAAACGGTTATTATAAACTATTCCCTCCGTCTAATTTATGTGAATGTCTTATTTGACTCAACGTGCAATTTAAGAAGAAAAAAAAATTACTTTCTTTAGTCTATAATAAGTGACTAATTTTCTTTTGGCACGCCCATTAAGAAAATATTAAATTATGTACAAAAATACTTAGTATGACTAAGTTACCCTTAATTAAATATTAAACATGAGGAGTAAGAAAACTTTTTAGGGATATGTACATAAGGGTAATTTTGTAAAAAAAATTAAATTTTTTTCTTGATTATATAAATGGACACTTATTTTTAACCAAAATAAAAGAATAAATTGATCAATTACTGTGGATCGGAGGCAGTATATCTTTAAATCAAATATTCATATAAGATACTCCCTCCATTTTAATTTATGTGACCTTATTTCCTTTTTAGTCCAAATCAAAAATAATGATCCATTTCCCTATTTGAAAACAATTTACTTTTATGCAATAATTCATAGCCACATAAAATATATGTGTCTCATTTTACACCACAAATTAAAAAATCTTCTCTATATTCTCAACTTCGGGCAGTTTAGTAGATTCACATAAAGGGGGGGAGTATCAATTTCTTCGAGATAGATAAGGGACCCGTTTTCTTCATAGATATGTTTTCCTTTTTTCGAACTTTTTTTGAATTCGCGAACTTTTGGAAAATGACTTTTTCAAAAATTAAAAAACGTGATTTTGACCACTTTTTAAAAAAATCAGAATTTTTTATTTTTCCACTCATAAATCTATTTTTTAAAGTTAATCACACGTCCGAACATAATTTTAAATTTTAAAATTATTTTTTAATTTAACTCAAAATATTTTTTTAAATTCAATTTTAATGTCTAAAAAACTACTACATATCGCATAAGTTATGTCATGGGCGGCTTTCCAGCTATGCCCCGTGACCCCTTGGGCGCGCCCTAGCAAGCCTCCTAACGCCCAGCGCCACTGACGGCCCCGTGGTCTTGGCCGCGCCAAGTGACAAGCTCACAGGTGCCTCTACCCCACCGACATCCCTCGCCAGCACCCAGCCACAAGCAGATTTCAACAACGCCGCGCGCGCAGACCGTGATGCCAAAGACAATGCTGCTGAAAACGAATTTGTTGCTGCCTTTTAGAAAACTAAGTCATTTTCATTGTAAATATAGAGTAGTTTTATTTCATGAACTTACATTATGTTTCTCTAGCTTTCTCAATTCAAGTCGTGTAGCTTTGGTTTATTTTTTAAAGCATTATTAGGGGGGAGCAAGCATTCAAAACTTTCTAGCAAGCAACAATTCTCTATACTAGTGTCTTTCCCCGTCGACATCGCCTTGCTTTTCTGTAAGCTTTCAATAATGCAATCAAGCTTTCTTTCATTCTCAATTCTCATCTTTGTTCTCTCAATTGCTCTTGACATTGGTTTTCCCGTGTGGCACTCACAATCTAGTCTAGCGCACAGAGGAGACCTCAGTTGGCGGACAACAACTGTACTGATATCAGTTGCTTAGCCTTACGTTGTCCTTCCAAGGAATCTGAGGAAGGCGCCGCATAACAGTTGGTATCAGAGCCTAGGCTCGACATCGGACGAGGGAACGTATTGACATTACCACCATATCTGACCATGGTGAATCATGGGGACCGCATTGCGGCTCTCGAAGGGATGGTTGAGGTATTATGGCATATTGTGGATACGGTGCCTGAACTAAGAACCAACCTACTACAACGGTCATATGACCTGGACCACAGTGCGCCTCAGGTCAAAGTTGACGTTGAAAACATCAGTCACGACTCCAATGGAGACCTGTAGACGGCAGCCATAGAGGCATTCAAAATTTTTGAGAAATTCTAGGGGATCCAACAGGAGCGCACCAAGAATTTAGCCCACAGGGTACAAAAGGCGGAAAAGGTGACTTCCATGCAACAAACTATTGACAAATTGACATACCAGCTCAATATTGTCAACGCTTCTTTATAGGGTCTACTCTAAGGAGATGGAAACCAAATCGGAGGTTCTGTGAACTCCGCTTCCGCGACAAAGAAACTGAAAATTCTTGTGCGAAAGCAATACAATAGAGCTAGAAATGTCAATGAAGTGGAAAACTTCATCTTTGATGTTGCACAATATTACAATGTTATTGGGGATCTGGAGGAAGCTAAAAAGGTAGCAACTGCTGCCATGTATCTCCAGGGTGATGCCAAACTCTAGTGGCGGGTGAAGTATGAAGCCATTAAGGCCGGTGAAGATGCTCTCGAGACATGGGCAGAACTGAAGGCAGCCATACGCCTGCAGTTCTTCCCCGAGAATTTTGAATACAATGCAAGAAGAAAACTACGGGAGATCCGCCAGACAAAGTCAATGTGGGACTACGTGTGAGAATTCTCCGCACTCATGCTAAGCCTTCAGTGACTGAGCAGGTTTCAAAGGGGGCTAGCCTAGCAATGGTGGTCCTAGCAAAAGTGGGGGAGATTGGAACTCAAACAAATCTAGAGCTCCTTCCTCAAGAAGAAACAGTGCTGCTTCAAACAACAATGACCGGGGAAGAAAGCCTCCTTCAGGATGTCGTCATTGCGGTGGACCACATTGGAACAATAAATACCCACGTGCATAGATAAATGCCCATCAGGCTATTGATGATGGGACGGATGACGATTTAGACGATGCAGAGCAGACCGAATCAACAGGTGCTTTCAATACAATTATTGGTTCCATTTCTTAGGCATAGACCACTGCCGGTATCCGTAAGAAAAGGGATCCACGTCCAGTCACGAAGAAAAGGAAAAAGAAGGCGAATGAAGAGACTCCTCCTAAACAAGAGAGGACCTTAATGTTTGTTGAGATGAAGGTGAATGGCAAGCCCATTCGGGCTATGATAGACACGGGTTCTACCCACAACTACTTAGACTCGACTCAAGTGGAGCACCTTGGACTAGTTGTAGGGAACGGTAAAGGCAGTGTCAAGGCTATCAACTCACTTCCCCAACCAATGGGTGGAATAGCCAAAGAGGTACTAGTGAAGTTTGGCCCCTACAAAGGAAAATTCAATCTGCGAGTGGTGATCATAGATGAGTTTGAGCTGATTGTTGGACTGGAATTCCTAAGGCAAACCAACACCGTGCATGTACCATTTGCAGACATGCTACTGATGATAGGAACTAATAGGGCCAAGCCTTGCATTATCCCGTTCTTTCCCATGACGATGGTCATTGAGAACATCTCGGTCTTGCAGCTAAAGAAGGGGGTCAAAAGAAATGAGCCTACGTTCCTGGCAACCCTCTGCATTGAAGATATAGAACGCTCCCCGAGTCCCATTCCTGAACCCGTAAAGGAGTTAATACTGGAGTTTGAAGATTTTATGCCACAAGACATGCCAAGGAGGCTCCCGCCTAGGCGTACTGTGGGCCATAAAATTGAGTTGGTCCCGGGCGCGAAGCCACCTGCCTCGGCACAAAATAAAATAACAACCCAAACTCACCGAGCTTCAGAGACAATTGACAGAAATGCTAGATACAAGGATCATTGTACCCTCAAAGTCCACATATGGGTCCCCTGTTCTATTCCAAAAGAATATGATGGCAGCCTGCGACTTTGTATGGATTATCGAGCTCTAAACAAAAATCACAGTAAAGAAAAAGTACGTTATTCCTTTGATGGTAGACTTGTTCGATAGACTAGGTGGTGCGATAATGTTCACAAAGATAGACTTAAAGACAGGTTATTGGAAAATTTGGATCGCAGAGGGTGATGAGCACTAGACGACCTGTGTAACAATATATGGATCATATGACTTCCTGGTCATGCCGTTCGACTTGACTAATGCTCCAACCACATTTTGCACCATGATGAACAAAGTATTACAAGAGTACATTGACGAATTTGTGGTGGTCTACTTAGATGACATTGTGATATATAGCCAAAAATTGGAAGAACGCCTAGTGCATTTGCGGAATGTCCTAGCTCGTTTGCGGGAGCATGAACTACATGCCAAGCTGTCCAAATGCTCCTTTGCACAGAAGAAAATTGACTTCCTCAGACATGTCATTGAGGAAGGACGCATCAAGATGGACCAACAGAAAATTCAGGCTATCACAGATTGGCCGCCGCCTAAGGATATCCATGCCTTGAGGGCATTCCTTAGCCTATGCAACTTTTACCGGCGGTTTGTGAAGAACTAATACCTTATCGCAGTGCCATTGACAGAACTTCTCAAGAAGGCCACACCTTGGGATTGGGGACCAATGAGAGCGGAGGCCTTCAACGCATTAAAGGCAACTATATCTAGTAGTCCCATCTTGGCTCTCCCAAATTTGGCCAAGCCGTTCAAGGTACAAAAAGATGCATCTGACTATGTGCTTGGTGGGGTCTTAATGCAAGAAGGGCACCCTATAGCGTACGAGAGTCAGAAGATGAAGGATGCAAAGCGGCGATATGCCGCCCATAAGAAAGAATTATTTGATGTCGTCCATTACTTGCGCCTTTGGAGGCACTATCTGCTGGGAACCCCATTCGTGGTCAAGACAGACAACACAGCTGTCGCCAGGTTGCAGGAACTACTAGCTGAATTCCACTTCAACCTGAAGTACCGTAGTGGAAAGACCAATCATGTTGCTAATGCACTCAGTCGGAGAGTTGACCTAGCATTGGTGTGCGTCGCCACCCTAAGGGGGAGCGAAGTAGCCACCTCCATCAAGGACCAAATACAAGATCTACTCACAAAGGATCCCGTTGCTCAATATTTGGTTGATTTGGTAGGACAGGGCAAGACTTGCTAGTTCTACGTGGAAGATGATTTTCTGAAAGTCAAAGGGAACCGACTTTATGTTTTGAAAGAAGGAGATCAGCGGAGGACTCTTCTTGCGAAATGTCATGATACTCTGTGGGCATGCCATCCCGGTGAACAACGCACCATGGCGTTACTTCGTCGTGCCTATTATTGGCCTCAAATGGCCGATAATGTTGCTTAATATATGAAGACCTGTCTAGTATGCCAGAAGGACAAGTTAGACCGCTTGACACAAGCGGGACTCTTAGAACCAATAGCTATCCCAAAGAGACCTTGAAAAAGAGTTTCCATGGATTTCATCACCGTATTACCCAAGGTCGGAGATCTCACAACTATCTTGGTTGTGGTAGATCAGTTTTCCAAGTATGCCACCTTTATTGCAGCCCCACAATATATATCAGCAAAAGATACAGCTTGACTCTTCTTCTCTCATGTCGTCAAATATTGGGGCTTGCCCAAAGATATTGTTAGTGATCGTGACTCACGATTCACTAGAACCAACGTTTTAAGTTCCTTGGGTCAAAATTGAGTCACAACTCAAGTTTTCGTCTACAACCCGATGACCAGAAGGAGCGGTTCAATGGTATGTTGGAGGAATATCTCCGCCACTTTGTAACCAGATCGCAGAAGAATTGGTTGAAGCTTCTAGATGCTGCTCAACTGTCTTTCAATTCACAAAAGAGCTCTAGTACAAATAAAAGTGCTTTTAAAATTGTTACCGGACAGCAACCGCTACTCTTACACACTGTGAATGCACCAAACACGACTAAGTCTCCTCGAGCTACTAGCTTCTTTAAAGAATGGAAGCGGAATCTAGAGATAGTGCGGAGCTATTTTTTCAAAGCTCAAAAGCGGATGAAGAGGCATGCTGATCAGAATCGTCGTTTTGTTGAATATCAAGTACGAGACAAAGTGATGGTCAAAATCCCAAAGTAGTACTTATTTGTGGGAGTCCATGACCCTCTCCTATTGCAAAAATATATTGGACCCTTGTCCATTGAGAGGCGCATTAAGAAAGTTTCATACCGGGTGGATAACCCAGCTTGGTAGAAAATTCATCATGTCTTCCATGTCAGTCTCTTGAAACCTTTTCGAGAAGACGCAAAGGATCCTTCAAGGAGCCAGCTTACAATACCAGTACTCGAGGTCTCAATTCAACCTGAAAAATGCGTGTTGAAGATATTCTTGATGACAGAGTGATTCATGCCTCAAGGAAAGATCTCCAAGAATTCTTGGTGAATGGCAGGGCTGTGATGCAATAGAGAATACTTGGGAGAGGGGAACAAACCTCAAAGCCTACAAAAGCCTCATTGAAAATTATTTTGTAAATAAGGCGTCGAGGACGTTGCCACTCAGGTGGGGGAAAATGTCATGGGCGACTTTCCAACCCGCAGTCCCTACAAATAACTCAGGATCTCATGAATCGAACCCGCAGTCCCTACAAATATCACTTCGGGTCTCTGGGAATCGAACCCACAGCCCTGGGATCTCCGGGAATTGAACCCGCAGTCCACCAACACATCAAATCAAGAAAACACACAGGGAGAGTATAATATATTTAATTACAACTTCACCGAAGCTAGTGCCAACTATTTATCAAGAAGTTCAAGTAAGTCAACTAGGCAATTAAACATGTTGAATCCTAGCTAATCATGCTTTTCTAACTAATACCAGGTAAAGTAACGCTTTTATCACCTAAGAGCAGGAATATCACTAATCGAACAATTCAAGTATGGTGTGTGTTACAATAACCAGCGCATGTACACGCCCGTCACCTCGCGTACAAGGCATTTAAACTATCACATAATATCCTAGGGGTGAAAATTCCCCACACGAGGTTAGACAAGCCACTTACCTTGACTCCGGTACAAAACCGCTAAGAGACAACTCTCTTTCCGTGAATGTCGACCTCCACAGGCATAGCATCTGATAAAAATTAATAGAATCACATCAAAATAGGCCAATTGCGCATTACCCAACCAAAACAATTCAAAATACACCAAAACCCACAAGTTGCCAAAACCCGACTTTTGGTACGCTTCTCAAAAAATTACGAAAGTTATATATTCAGGTTCCTTATCTCAACACGAGTCCGTGCATATAAAATTTATCAAAATCGAACTCCGTTTGCCCATTCAAATCAAAGATTTCCTAAAATTTAGGCCTAGGGCTCAAACCCTCCATTAATCCTCCATTAACAGTGAAATAATCATGGAGAAACATCAAAATAAAGTTCTTATATTTACCTCCTTGATGAGACGAGAACAACACCGCGAAAATCACCTCAATCGGAGCTCTAGAACTCAAGATATGCCCAAAATACTAAACTTCTCGGTTTTAAACACTAACTAGGCCTATTTTCGCTTTTGCGGATAAGTTTCGCATAGGCGGGACCGCTTTTGCGGTTCTATTTCCGCTTTTGCGGTTCCGCATCCGCGGTCAAATTCCGCTTCTGCGGTTCTGACAGACACCAGCACTTTTCCTCAGCACGGAAATGAGCATAACTTCCTCATACGATGTCCAAATTCGACGATTCTTTTTGCTATGGCTCCGAAATTACGATACGGATCTAATGGTTCAAACAAAACAAAATTTGGAGAATATTTACCTAATATGATACCCCTTTATGTTCAAAGAAGCAAAGGTTGAAACATATGATCACAACCCGAAACACACCCGAGGCCCCGGGACCCCAATCAATCATACCAACCAACCCCAAAACACATTACGGACTTGCTCGAGGCCTCAAACCACATCAAACAACTCTAAATCCAAGAATTACACCCCGATTCAAACTTTATGAACTTTGAAGTTTCCAACTTCTATTTCCGATGTCGAAACCTATCAAATCGCATCCGATTGACTTCAAATTTTGCACACACGTCCAAAATAATATATCGAAGCTACAGAAACTTTCGGAATTCCATTCTGACCCTCGGATCAAAATCTCACCTATCAACCGAAATTCGCCAAAATACTAACTTTGCCAATTCAAGCTTAATTCTACACCGATCATCACAAAAATATTCCGGACACACTCCTAAGTCCCAAATCACCTAACGAAGCTATCCGAACCATAAGATTTGCATTTTGAGTCCGATATCAAAATTTCCACTTCCGGTCAAATTTTCTCAAAAACCTTCAATTTTCTATCTTTAGTCAAACGACTCCAAAATGACCCACGGACCTCCGAATTCACTTCCGATCGCGCTCCCATATCCAGAATAACCATACGGAGCTACTCCCAATCTCGGAATCCCAAACGGACATCAATAACACTAAAATGCATTTTAAGCCAAATTGATGCAATTTCTTCTAAAATGCTATCTTCCATAATATGCGCCAAAACGCTCCCGGGTTATCCAAAACCCGATCCAGGCATACGCCCAAGTCCGAAATCATCATATGAACCTGTTGGAACCTTCAAATCTCAATTCCGAGGTCGTATACTCAAAATTCCAACCCTAGTTCATTTCTTCAATTTTAAGCTTTGGAAATGAGAATTTTCATTTAAATTTGACTCCAAACTTCTTGAATTTTAATTCTGACCATACACACAAGTCAATATACTTGAGATAAAGTTTCTCATGGCCTCAAACTATTGAATGACGCGCCATATCTCAAAACGACCGGTTGGGTCGTTACATTTCATTAATGCAATCAAGCTTTCTTTCATTCTCACTTCTTATTTTTGTTCTCTCAATTGCTCTTGACATTGGTTTTCTCGTGCGACAGTGACAATCTAGTCTAGCGCATGGAGGGATACCTCAGTTGGCTGACAACAACTGTACTAATATGAGTTGCTTAGCCTTACGTTGCCCTTCCAAGGAATCTCAGGAAGGCGCCGCGTAATGGTTAAGATGAAGGGAATAGAGCTAACACCTAAAACTTTCTTTGTTTCAGTTTATATCTTAGTTTGACGATGCAAGAATAATTATTTTTGAATTTTGTGATCTTAAATCGAAGATATTTATAATATATCATGGAAGTAGACTCACTTGTTGGAATTAGAGTGACATTCTATTTTAAATATACTAAGGAGAAAAGTAAGATATATAAATTGGCATTTAACCTTCAAGCATTTTTTTTAAGATTCTTCTTCAAATTTTAAAAATTATTAAAAATTATATTTTTTACAAAGTATATATGACTTTGGTTTTTGTAAAGAGAAGTAAATACTAGCTAAGATATTGGCATTTATATCTATTGTAAATAATACAAAAGCCTAATAGAATTTGCTGACCGACTCTAATAGATTGTTTAGCCAAGTTGCAAAAATCAGCTTATTTTGAGAAGTGTTTTTTTCAAAAGTGTTTTTCTCAAAAGTACTTTTGGTGATAAGTAGATTGTGTTTGGCTAATTAGTTTGCAAAGCACTTTTGAGCAACAATTAGTGTTTGGCCAAGCTTTAAAAAACTGCTTCTAAGTGTATTTTTCTCAAAAGTGCTTCTCAAAAAAAGTGTTTTTGGAGAGAAGCTACTTTTTTCTGCTTCTCCAAAACTGCTTCTGCTACTCCTCAAAAGCGCTTTTTTTTCTTCCAAAAGATTGGCCAAACACCTCATTTTTTGTCCAAAAGTGCTTTGGCAAAAAAAAATACTTTTGGCCAAAAAAAGCTTGGCCAAACAGGCTATAATAGTGTATGGGGTAAGGCGAGTTATGCCCCAATTTTAGGGTCCTCATTTTTTAAAAATAATATATATTTTACACGTTCATAGATTTTTTTAAAATATATATATAGTACTTTTATTCTTTTCATATAAAAGGAAAGAAAAACTTTTAGATATATTAATAAAGTAAATCTTAAAATAGTTAGAATAGTTTCCAATTTGATTTGATTTGACAATTCTACTTATACTCTTTTTTTCTCAAGTAATCCCAACAACTTAATTTCATTTTACTTTTCATATTCGATAAATGAGACATGCCTTTCTTCTTTCCTCTCTATTCATGCTCATCTTGTTTTTACTAGGTTTCTTTCTTTCTTCAAGATTCCAACACGCCAACAACTAAATATATTGTTATCAAAGTCTTCAAACTTTTTGAATTAGGTAAAAATTACACGAAAAATCCTATTTGGTCGCCCTCATTTAACCTATGCTCATTTTTTTTAAAACATTAATTTGCACCCTCTTTTTAAATAATTTTAGCTTCATTTCTCCTCCTCCTTCTCCGCATTCGTTTTCTTATTCTTTCTTCTGCTGTTGTTGGTGTTGCTATGATTTAATTGGATATTATGTTACTTAATATAGTTAAAGAAATAAATTATTAAGGGGATTGTTTGATCGGGTGTATAAGAATAGTATGGAATAAGGTGTATTAGTAATGCAAGCATTAGTTATATAAATATTATTTTATATCTAATGGTAACTTGTATTAAATTTATAATACATTGCATAATTTTTTTTAAAAATCGTTGTTTACAAAAATGTCTTTCTAGCTTTAAGGGACTTAGAGGATAATGATGTCTTTAACCATACCAATGCATGCATAATTGCCTTGGTACTACTAATGCCGTAATTTTCTATGCATTAATTATAGATAAAATAATACCAAATGTTTGACTCAAAAGATATCAAAACCTTTTAAAATAAATTAATTAAAAATAAAAGAGTAAACCATAGTGAGACATAATAAATTTTACATCAAATAATTAGTAATATGGATTACCTATAGGATGAATGAGATATAAATGATATTATTGAGATTTAATAATATGTTTCCCATCAATCCATGAGAAGATGGCTTTACCTACATTCCTAGAGATTTATTCTTCTCTATCTAGGATATTAGAAGAGAGCTTTTTAGCCTTTTTGGAAGAGGTAAATGGAGCAGCCTCCTTGTTGAAATCTTTCCTTTGCTATATATAATTGTGACACCCTTGCCTTTTACTTGGCTCGATGTCCTCTTGCCTCAAATGTATTCTAGTCGTAGTTTTAGGTGCTACACTCTTGCTGATTCGTCGAATGTCACGGAGGAGATATGCTACTCTTGCTGGTTCGTCGAATGTCACGGAGGAGATATAAAGCAGACTATATTATTTTACGTTGCTCGGCTACTTAAGCGGGACGTTGCACAGCTAGGTTGCGACGGTAAGATTTTGACTAATACACCAAGTATGATGTATAATTAATACAAGTACTCCCTCCGTTTCAATTTATGTGAACCCATTTGACTGGGCACGAAGTTTAAGAAAAGAGAGAAGACTTTTGATCTTGTGGTGTAAAATGAGGCACCTTTATTTTGTGTGGCTATAAATCATTGCGTAAAGGTAAATTGTTTCCAAATAAGGAAAGGGGTCATTCTTTTTGGCACGGACTAAAAAGGAAATAGGTTCACATAAATTGAAACGGAGGGAGTATTAGTTATAAACAACTAAAAAAAATATATCAAACGAGATATTAATAATACATAGAGCTAATGCTTTCATTATTTTTTTCTAATACAGCCTACTAAACGACCATAACTGAGATATGTTGTGGGCATCTTAAATGAGAGGTATTTCAAACATTAGCATCAAGGGTTCAAATCTAGCTTTGACTAACTCTATAATTGTAGCTACCTAGAATGTAGCCTAGCTATAGGTGAATTGACCCGTCAATGAAAACTGAAAACTGAAAGGAAGAAAACTTGCACCACAATCCTTGCAGTTGGTGAATAGCGTCTGTAGAGTAGCTGGGGATAAATATAAAATGAATTACGTTCCCCATCGACTCCAAATGGTTAGGATGTTGAACAGTTACTAACTTACTATCCAGTTTCTTGTTAGAAATACTTTTTATTGACAAATAACGAAATTAAAAATTTTACCCAGTTCTATATTTTTTTGGTTTTATCGTTAGTGAACATTTGGGTATGCATACAATTTGGAGCTGATTTTAAAATTTTATGAGTTTTTTGGTGAAAATTATGAAAAATAATTTTTTAGAGTTTTTCAAGTTTTCACAAAATTTGAACTGTACCTTCTAAGTCAAATTTACAAATTTCTTGTACAAAAACGAGTTCTGATCAAAATAAAAAGTTTCTTATGGTAAAACGGGCCGTTAATATCCTCTATACCGGAAAATGCTCTTTACTAAATAAAAAAAAATTATTTTAAGAGATTGATGTCGAGCCTCTAATTAAGGTGGAGATCATATTCATCTCACAACTCTAGATATAAAAGTTTACTCGCGTATATGAAATTTTACTCTGATAAAGTCTGACATCCACAGCAATTTCTTAGAGATAGTTTGATTGGCGAAAAAAGGATAATATTTCTGAGATAAAATATGAAACTATTTATCATGTGTTTGCTTATATTTTTAATTCGGAATTAATAATTCGTTTATACTGCAATGGAGGTATAATCATATTCTACATTGAGGATGAATAACAATCCCGGGATTATATAACTCCTAGATTAAACACAAAAATACCAAAGATACTCTTCTCCTAGCTAGTTCTTTTTTCAAAGTAGCTTAAAAACATTCAAGGTCAAATTTATAAAAATGTATCCGACCTTATCTAATATTAATCAAATAAATGTTATCACGTATATCCTATTTATAGTTCAATCAACCAAATATCTACCAATAAAAGTATATTCACCAAATAATCTCATTATTATTTAATCGCCAAGGTATAATTCTATCATTATAATCCTTAGTATACGTCGAAGTAGTTATGAGACGATAATTATAGTATGTTTGGCCAAACTTTTAAATCAACTTATTTTCAAAAAGTACTTTTAGCGAGAAGTGATTTACATTTGGCTAATTAATTTAAAAGCACCTTTAAATAGTAATTAATATCTGATCACACTTTTAAAAAGTACTTCTAAGTGTATTTCTCCAAAAAAGAATTACAAAAAAATATATTTGATATCACTCTATAACAAAAAGTTGCACATATTTTTAAGTTTTACCTAACCTATCCCATATTGTATGTATTTTGAAATCCCTAGCAAATTCAAAATCTATAGAGATAAGTTTGTGTTCTCACAACCATTGCTTTCACTCTCTTTACTTCTCACGTCTTCTTCATATGCTTCAAGGGCTCATCCGATATACTTCTCCCCTTATATTACCTTGTTGCATATAAAAAAATTGAATAGTAGAAGTCAACCATTGAAGGCTACTCAAAACTTTGCTTTCGAGTATGGAATTTTTTGAGTTTGTTAATTGTTTTGATTCAGTATTGTTCCAATTGATAGAAAATATCAAAAGCATTTCAAAATTTGAATATGAAGTGATTTTGAGTAGATTTGAGCAAGATTTGACTTAAATTTCACAAAATACACCAGGAAGAAGACAACGTCAGTTTTTTTGTATAATTATATATAATCTTATATAATAGTATATATGGGTATATAAACACATCTTATACTCTCTTATATACCATTATACAAGTGTTTACAGATGAACTTCTTCCACAAATTTCAGTTGCATTTCTCGTTCGAATTCATTCCAAATCTCCATTGCATGACTTCAAATTTTATATACAACCTCTTTGTACATTTCAAACAATTCTAAATAACACTCATTCCAAAGTTCTCACAAAATTAAATTCGGAATCTAAGCCTATACATTTAAGCTTGTTAAAATTAGATTTTTGGTTAGTCGGTTATAAATTAAAATATGAGCTATAAAATTGAAAAGTAGGGACCCTAGTTGTTCTTATATGAAATTTTTCTTTTATCAAAAGTGTTTTTTGAAAAATTTATTTTTGGGAAATATACATGATTATACAAAAATATACAAAAGTATACAAGATTATACATAATTATACAACATGGACAATGTAAAAGAATTGCCTTCAGATAGTATATATTATTATATATTAATGTATAATTAATGTATGACTATGTATAACAATGTATATAAGGTGTTTAATAATGTAAATTTTTATTTTTTCTAGTGAAATAAGAATTTTCCTTACAAAACTTTGAATTTTGCGGAAAAAAAATTAAAATTATAGACTTTAAGGATAAATATATTTTTTACTTCAACTTTTATATATTGTGAATTTTGGGAAATACTATACACATGGATGTAAAAAATAAATAAGAATGAAAAAAAAGGAAAAGATAAAAATGAAAGAAAAAAACGAAATCTGATTTAGACGTATACAATTGACGAAGTTCGACAAAATTGTCGAGTTTGACTTATTTTTATAAAATTGTTTAATATTTATAAGCTACCGAATAAAAATTATATTTGTGGGTTAGGCGGGGAAAAAAATACTTTCTCCAAGGATATTTTCATGTGAATTTCCCTTTTAAATGTTTAATCAAACATCTCAACTTTAGAGAAAAATAAATATGTTAAACCAAAAAAGTTCTTTTGGCAAAAAAGAAAATACACTCCGCCAAAATAATCAGTCCAAAGGTTTATAAATATCTTTATTGCTTAAATTTCTGTCTTATATAATTTTGTCCTCTAGTCGTCTTCAAAGGAGTTGAACGAGATGGTGGTCAGCAGTCCACTTAACAAAGAATTAAATAATTGCTGCTACCAATTCCAATATGTACCATTTGTCAGTGGTTAGCAGTCAGCCCCCTCGAGAATAACCGCCGGCGTCAGAGGACCTCTTTTGCTGTAATTTTGACTGCATTTACTCTCTTTGGACCCTATCATCACCTCGCATTTGATTTACAACCTAACCCGCCGCCGTTTCCTTCAACTCTTATTTTTTCCAGACTTGTCACTCTCCTTCTTTTGGATTTTTTAGACAATCTCCCGCCTAACACCAAATTCCCATTAAGACAGTATAACATCAAATTTACTTTAATCATTAAATTTTTTTTACACCAAAAAATTATATTTATTTTTCTCTTTTATATTACTTCCTGGGGTCCAAAATAAGTAATTTTTTTGCTTTTTTTGTGATCCAAAATAAGTAATTTTTTTGGATTTTAAGAATAATTTAATGATATTTTTCCTACATTGTCCTTGGAGTAAATAGTGTTGAAATATGTGTTAGAAGTGTTTATGTGAGATAGTAAGGTTAAAATGGTCAATTCTATTGCTAATTAATGCTAAAATGCGAATTTCTTAATATGTGTGAAAACACCCAAAAAATCACTTATTTTGGACTGGAGGGAGTATATATATTATTGTCTTCTATTTAATTTTTAATTGTTTATCTCCTTCAAATAAATACTATCTTTATTCTTTTTTTCATATCCATTATATATAATTCATATTCACCACTTATATAATTATTTATTATAAAATTATTTTAAATGATAAATCAACTAAAAGTTTTTCATTTGTATTTTTTATTTTCAAATAATGGTTATATTTCTTTTTATACAAGTATAATAATAATAAAATTAACTTATAATTTTATGTAAATATAATATAAAAATAGGATATAAAATTAAATTATAAAGATCTTAATATAAAAGTTAATTATATACACAATATATGATAAACTAAAAGTCCAAAAAATAAAAAGGTAAATAAATCAAATTTGGTGTGATAAACAATGTTGCTTTGGTACAACATTATTCATGCACCATAATGGTGCAAGATTTGGTGTTCTATTGGAGCATAAAAATATCACTTTTATACCAAATTTGGATTTGGGGCAAAATTTGATGCAATCTTGGAGATAGCCTTAGTAGGCACAATTTTTATTTTAAAGTTTAGCTTGCAAGGACAACACCTTCGCCTCAAGATGCTTGCACTCTGCAGCGACTCCTTTTCCAACTCAAGTTCTTCGTAGCACGAAGCGGCTCCTTAATCTCACTACACCTACGAATGGACTGCATCAGCTCCTGATCCTTTTTATTCAACTCCTCCCCGAGGGATTGGGTGCCAGTACCCGTCCTGAGCCGCTCATGCATCTCACGAGATCTATTGCGACACCATCGATACTTTGCAAGTATCGTCAAAAAAATCTTGGTCCGAGTCTCGGCCCTACGAGTACTCTCGATCTCCTGCATGTAAGACTAGAAACTAAGACAAGAAGATAGTCAATAAGGGCCAAGATCAAAAAATAAAGAACAAATCACAACAACAAACAAAGAGGAACTTACCCTTAGGCCAATTGCGGCCATTCCACATGACATTTCGGCGTCGTTTACGTCTTGAAGAGCCCCGCTTTCTGCAGCAGAGCATAGAAAATCAAAATGCGACACCAAATCCACCATGGCATGCACACAGTTGAGGTCCGACGGAATCTTGAGTATCCGAGAAGGACCTCCCGCTATTGCCACAATTCGGGTAAAGCCCTCCTCGAACTTCCTAACTTCATCGGGATCAAGGTAGGATTCAGACTCGTAATCATCGACCATGATGCATTTTCCCTTCTCTTCAGCCGAAGAAGAAGTGCGGTTCGACTGATGTGGAAGGTCCACTCGAGACAATAATGGCGACCTATGACTCCGTCCCATCACCACATTGTCTTGTTGATCGCTTACAACAGGCGTAGCCTCTACGACTAGATTGATATCAACGTCAACTTCAGGCATCGTCAAGGAAAGGCCAACCCCGATGATATTTCAATTTGAGGCACCGCTTCCAGTGCCACCCGTCGTCTCTTCAATGGGGCCTCTCCACTATCAACACGGGAAGACTAGCCTATTGAGCGGACGACTGAAACCGGAGTCTCAGATAGAGGAATAGCCCCCGCGTACGCGGCTCTGACCGCAAGTATAGTAGCCCTCGGTGCAGGTTGGGCAGGGGGCATCGGTTGATAGAATGTGAGTGGAGGAGCCCTCGACCTTTGTGTTCTCCCTACCAACAAAGACAAACGGCCATATAACGATAAGATCGAACCATAAAAACAAGAAAGCCGACCGACTTACCAGTGAGAGGCTTACTTCCATATTTCTCGTGGAATGATGTCCACTCACGAATGCTATTCGTACGGGGAAGAATTGCATTCACCCACACATGGATATCATCAATTGGCGGTGGAGGTAATCTCTCGACTGCAAAAGCGAAAACAAGTCAGCAATATCACATAGATAAGAACAATCAACGACTGCCTTGAGAGGAATCACAAAATTAACAAAGAAAAAATTACGAGCGAAGTACCACATCTCAGGGACCCTGTCGGGTCCGCCACAAGGAAAAATATGTATTAGACATAGCACTTTTTTGCTTTTTAAGAGGAATTTAACCTTTTAGAGATTTATACAGTTAAAAATATACAAGTCCACTAATACTTTTTATTTGTATTTGCATAACATCTATATGAGCAAATTTAAACAAAGTAGTCTGACTAATTAGGATTCATATAATTGACCCCTAACTATCTGGAATTAAAGGCACGTGTAAATAAAACTATGAGTTTGAGATGAGCCGAAAGCAAAGAAGTTGGCATAGAGGAAAATGACGATCTTAAAATAAAAATCATAATATTAAATTCTCATTTCCCCTTAAAATAAAAACTTAAGCCATAAATTAATAATCTAAAATTCTCAAATCCTGTCGGTGTTCACCGAGGCAGCTATAAATATCACTTGAAACTTCTCAGCTGACCAAACCCTTGAGTCACTCTCTGTGATTAGTGGATTTTTGTCCCTCGTTTCCATTTTGTTCCTTACAACTATACATTGGTTGTGCTCATGGTTGCTCAAAGTTCCAACACGTGGGGCGGCGATGGCGGCGGCTCTCAAGGAAACACTAGTCGCCCTGTTCGAGCACCAAAGGAATCGCACTTCCGAGGCGTTCGGAAGCGGCCATGGGGGCGGTACGCGGCGGAGATTCGCGATCCATGGAAGAAGTCGCGGCGTTGGCTCGGTACATTTGACACGGCGGAGGAAGCTGCACTAGCCTACGATGAAGCCGCACGGAGTCTACGTGGACCCAGGGCGAAGACAAATTTTGGGCTTGATGGGCTTGCCGCAATCGGCCCACCACCGGCCCTACCAAAGCTTCCTAGCTGGTGCTTTAATGCCCTTTATGGCTCTTACCTTGAAGATAGGAGCAGATTTGGTACAGGTGAGACTACGGTAGCGAGTTCTGAGTACTCGGGTTATAATTTAGAAGGTGTTAGCGGTGTATTGAACGAACATGAGAAGAAGACGAAAATAGAGAAGAAGAAACCGTTCTTGTTCGATCTGAATCTCCCTGCCCCACTCTTCTAATCAGCTAGTTTATTATGGGTGGAAGAATATTCGACATTATATGTTTATACCAAGTTAAAATACGTATAATCGTAGTAATTAGTTCGTAGTTTCGGCCAATGAATTAGCTTATGTGCGGTGAAGGACAGTATAAGCAGCAAAAGTTGGACAAGAAATCCCTAGTTTATCTCACGTTTTTTGAAATCTATGACTTCACTGTGTGTTTTGTACAGCGGATACCACATTTTATCACAAATTACAAGCTATGATATGATATTAATATAATGTGCTTATCGGTTATTTGTTTAATATAAATTTAAAAAATCTTACTTTATACCCTTAAGCCCAAATTATTTATCCTTAAATATTCAAATCCAAATTATTTACTTTTTATATCTTTTATTTTAAAATGCAGAATTGGGACTCGCTTTGGGGCGGGGCACTCGTAAAATGCTCCTAGACTTATGTGTGAGGCTTAATTCCGTCAGACTTATGCCTCGGCCATTTTTACGCCCCGACATGCCCAATGCCTTATGCCACTAGGTTCGCCTAATAGAATTTTATGCAAATTGTGTGTAATTAACCTTATAAATCCTTCTTAATAAATCGTTTACTATTCAAAACTACTTTTTTCTTAATCATAAATCATTAATTTGAGAGTATATTATGTCATAATTAAAATAAAATGTATCGCACTTTATCCACTAAGATTGATATGATAGTAAATTTTAAATAAAGCTTTCATTTAAATGCATTTATTTATTAATTTTTGTTATGTCGTATTATATTAATCCATAATTCTTTTATAATTATTTTTCTAATTATTATTTTCATATTTACGAAAACAATACTTATTATTTAAAAGATCAGTATTAGGTAGTATTTATAAATAATTGGTTATCATGATATAGTATGATGAATTATGTATAACTTTATTAACTTGGTGAAACGTAAAAATAAATAATGCTAGAGAATCATATTTAACTTTTGAATAATATCTTGATATAAATTCTCTTTTAAATAGAAAGCATATTAAAATTAAAAGGAATATTTTAGAAAAATATCAAATTATAATATCGAAATTCTTTCAGGATTCATTACTCCATAAGAGAAACATATAAGATTTCTCATCGAATACGTACTTTTAATATTTGAGTTATAACAATGTTGCGGCTAATTTTCATATTATGATATATGTCAAAATTTTTGTATTATTCATATTTGAATTATAATTTATGAATATTTTAAGTAGATTATTTATTATAATTTTGTGATTTTAATATAATTTTTGTAATTATTTTTATTTTATATTATCTTAAATTCTTGAAATTAGTAAAATTTACAGATCTGTGGGACTTACGCTCCATGTCTCAGGGCTTACGCCTCGCCTCGTCAGAGGTAAAACGCCTCGTTTCACGCCCTCGCCTTTAAATCAGTGTTCATACCTATGCAATCAAAATTATTTATCCTGCCCACAGCTATTTGCCTTCGCATTTGAGCTCCAGAATTTGAATTTTATTTTGAAGATTTATTGTTTGATTCGATGTGGGTGCTATAAAATATTACTTATAGTATATTCGAGTAAGCTGCCCAGATCTCTATTTATATGTGTATTTGAATATTCACCAATGTTGGGCTTGAAGCTCAATTTTATTTTTGAATTTCTTATTTGATTCCAAGTGGGTGCTGTTAAATATTGCTTACAATACCTTCTAGAAGTTCATACTGAAATTTGATAGCATTTAGAGCTGATTTGAGGTGATAGAGAACGAAATTTTCAGCTTAAAATCAAAGAAGAACAAAACTATTCAATAGTATACCGCTATAGTATACAATATGCCGTAGAAGTATATAGCTATACTGCAACAATATACTATTATAGTTTATAATATACTGCAATGGTACATTACAATAATCGAAGAAGAACATATTTACCAAACAGCATACCGCTACAGTATATAATATACTATAGGAGTATATAGTTATATTGCAACAATATACTATTGTAGTATACAATATATTGTTATAGTATACTGTAATAATATGAAATACTATAATAGTATGATGTAATGGTATATAATATACTATAATATTACACTTATTACTCATAAATTCACTTACATTTTCCTTTTTAATTTGCTTTAAGCTATTGCCAAACTTGAGGGGCAAATTGAAAATGCAAAAAAATAAATAAAAAATAAATAAAGAGTATAGCATGCTATATATAACCGTATACTCTTACAATTAAATTCTTTTAGAAATTTTTGGAATTTATTGACAACTGATATTATTTTAGTTTGATAAATAAATTAATTTTTTAAACTCTTTGCGTACAATTGTATACCATGCTGGTATAGCTATATACTATACTATTTCATATGTTAGTTAATATTTTTTGTTGTTGTATTAGCTACATTTTATTGGTACACAATTTAATTTTTTTTAGTACTAGTATAAAAGAATAAATAAAAAATAGTGAAACTGTAAATGGTATTAGATTATGAAGAGAAAAGGAATATAAAAAAGAGTAGTTAAATGAAATTAGAAAAGAAAAAAAGAAAAGAAAAGGAAGAAAACGAGAAAAAAGAAAAGGAGAAAAGAAAAAAAGAAGGAAAAGAAGCATAGAATAAAAAAGAATAGAAGAATAAAGAAAACATTTTCCAGAAATATTACTATGGATAGTAATGTAATTAGTTTATGGGTAGAAAAATAAATGGGTAAATAAGTATAAATAATTTTATATTTGCTAGTAGCTGTGTCATCCTCCCTTTAATTTATGTTTATTAGCAATTTACTAAAATTGTGACAGTAGCAATTTAATTTAGCATACCGTAAAATATTTCTACTGTAAGATAATTTTACTTAATTAAAATAATTAATTTCTATGAACTTGTGTTGTACATTTAATTATTTGTGTGAAGGCACAACAAATACAATATATAAAATAAAATAATTATTTAATTCGAAAAGTTATCACAACATTAGCACAGTGAGTGTATTCAAAATTATTGCATAACATATGAACATGCAAAAATGATAAATGTAATCATGTTAGTTAGATAATATTATTATGTGCAATTTAGAAATATGCAATGTGACGAAATCTAATCTAAGACTTTTATGGATGTTATTTATTTGACTATGTTCCTTTCTAATGTGTTGGTTGCTATGTCATGACCAGAATACTTATAGTCGATGGTGATATGTAACGACCCAAAGGGTCATTACCGTATTTCCCCCTTTTTTGCGCTTCCGAGATCTTGAAAACCTCACTCTCAATTGCCTCGATGTGCGTGCATAGTTCGTGCGTGAAGCCGGAAAGTTTTTGTGTTAAGATATATGAATTTTATAGAAATTTGAAGAATTATGATATTATTATTGATATAGTTTACTTTGGTCAACATTTTTGGTGAACGGGTCCGGATCGGTGATGTGACAGTCCTAGGAGGTCCGTAGAAAAATATGCGACTCGGGCATGTGCCCGGAGTCGAAATTCGAGGTCCAAAACTCCAATAAAAGAATTTTTCCGGTAAATTATTTTCTGAAATTAATAAGGACAAGTGGAAATGAAAATGAGTTAGAAAATATAGGCATCGAGCTCGTATTTTGATTCCGATGCCCGGTATAGATCTTAAATATTGGTTAAGCGCTTCCTGTGAAGTTTGGTCGAAATCAGACGTCGTTTGATGTGCTTCGGACCTAAAAAGCTAAAGTTAGAAAATTATGAACTTTGAAATGAAATCTTGAGTTTTGGGGGTTGATTCTTTGTTTTTGATTTTATTTTAGCGATTTGATCGCTCGAGCAAGTTCGTATGATGTTGTTGAGTTAGTGTGGGCATTTGGTTAGGAGCCCCGGGGGCTCGGGAGTGATTTTGGGGGTGGTTCAGGGTGTTTTACACTTGAAAATCTGGTGTTTTTGAGCTGTTGCTGGTATCTGGAGTAATGTTCTATGCGATCGCATAGGTCCTTCTGCGATCGCATAGGTCCTTCTGCGATCGCATAGTGTAAAAATTTAGGAGCCCAAATTGTTCTATGCGATCGCAACCTCCCTTGTGCGATCGCATTGCCTAGCTTCCCAAACCTATGCAATCGCATTGCCCACCTCGCGATCGCATAGAGGATTTTTCAGGCCCTGTCTCATTTACTCTATGCGATCGCAGTGCATTAGACCCTTACCCCATGCGATCGCAATGCCTTGTATGCAAATCTAATTTAAAGCCAAGTGTGAAATGGCTTTGCGGCCAAATGCTACTAGATAATTGGTACATGGCAAGAGATTTTACATGTGGCACTAATTTAAAGCCAAGTGTGGAATGACTTTGACAAGTGGCTATGCAAATCTACCATGTGTCTTCATTCGTGGAAGACTAGGTACATTTGTCAAATGGACTAATATACTTGGACAAGTGTTAAAAAACTCTCCACACTTGTCATACATGCAACCTCCTTAATTGCCTATAAATAAGATGATCATTAGCCATCATATTTACTCAATTCTTAACCAAGAATTAATCTTGATAATCATTACTTTCTTCCTACAACATTTTAGTTTATGTAACAACTACAGAAAATACCTTCATCTTCTCTTCTTTCTAGGAAACCGTTTCGTGCAAATTCTAAACTTTCAACCACGAGTGCACGTGTTTGGTCGTGCTTAGAACCTTGGGGAGCTACCGGCCTTAACGATTTGCACCTAGTCGGACCGAAATCGCTTTCAAGGCAGTGGCTTGCCATGACACAATATATATATATATATATATATATATATATATATATATATATATATATATATATATATATATATATATATATATAAAGAGAGAGAGTAAAAAATGATTAATATATATAATCATATAGATAATCAATATTTAATCTATATCCAACTCGAAAATAAAGAAAAAGAACCCAAATTGTCAATCTATAAACAATTTAACCAAACTAGCCAAAACAAAATTTCCACCAAAAATGGGACGAAATTGTAATACAAAAAGTTTTCAACTAATGTAAGTTGCTAGTCACTCATTTTTTATTTTTTATTTAACTCTAGGATGCTCTTTACTGGTAGATTACGACTTATAAGTTATGTTGATATGCTTGTGCATGAAGAAAGACTTAATACAAGTACAAAAATGTTACAAAACAAAAAAAAACCATAAATGCAAGTATTTTAATATTTCAACTTAGTAAAATAATTTAAAAAGTGAAGTAGATGAGCTAAAATTCTATTGGAAGTCATTGAAGCTTACTTAAGCTTGTGTTTGAAAATTCGAATTTCCCAAACTAAAATTTATTATGATTTAGGTGTTGTTAGAATTTATTGGGTACATCTCAAGGAGTTTGAAACTTAATTCTGGATAAATTGGAAGAGAACTGATGTGGGTCGAATTCAAATTTGGTCTAAATTCGAAGTAAAAACCGAACATAGATGAATATGAGATGTATTGTGTATCACATATGTATCATATATGTATCCTCTATGTATCGCTTATATATCCATGTATACATTTATTTGAGATACATGCCAGATACGTGTGTTGTAGAAGAACTTTCTAAACTTGAATTTAACTACGATTTTTTATATCAAACTAATTCCAATCACATCCTATCTTCCTCAAATTTTATATTTAGTCGCATTTGTTTTAAACGAATTCCAACCATACCTATCGGGAAAAAAAACCTCTTTTGTGCCTAATTTTTCCCAATATTATAATATCATTTGCAACGAATTTTGACTCCAAACTAGTCCAATTCACCTTTAGTCTTTTTCAAATTTTGTGTATTGCCTTATCTATGTGTTTTTAACGAATTCTAATAATATCCATTGGTATTGCATAGGTTTTTAATGATGTAGATCATTAGTAATTGTTTTGGTTTTTTTAGTAGCAGGACTAAATGGCTAATTATTACTCCTTTCGTCTTATTTTTCGTGAAATTATTTGACAAGGCACAGTGTTTAAGAAAAAAATAAAAAAGTTTTAAAATTTCTGATCGTGAACAAGCCATGATATTTATATGACTAATTCTTTTGAAACCTATGATTGTAAGCATGCCAGAGTATTTGTGTGGTAAAAAAAACCTCATTAAGGATAGAATTGAAAGTTTAAGCTAAATTGAATCTAAATTTAGAGCTGTAACAATTATAGGGGTATCAAATTATTGAGTCATACCATGAAAGTATGGGAGAGGGTGGTTGAAGCGAGGGTGAGGATAACAATGTCTGTATCCAACAACCAGTTCGGGTTCATGCCGGGACGTTCCACCACAGAAGTTGTACACTTTGTGAGGAGTTTGGTGGAACTGTACAGATAGAGAAAGAAGGATATGCACATGGTGTTTATTGACCTAGAGAAGCGTATGACAAGGTTCTTAGAGAAGTTCTCTGGAGATACTTGGAGGAAAAAGGTGTGTCAGTTCCTTATATTCTAGCAATTAAGGACACGTATGATGGGGCTAAGACTCGGGTTAGGATAGTAGGAGGCGACTCTGAGCATTTTCCGGTGGAAATGGGGCTACACTAATACTCAACGCTCAGTCTATTCATATTTGTCCTAGTGATGGATGCGATAACATACCATATTCAAGGGGAAGTGCCATGGTGCATACTATTCGCCGATAACATAGTTTTGATTGATGAGTGATGAGCCGGTGTTAACGAGAGATTTGAAGTTTAGAGACAGACTCTTAAGTCTAAGGGTTTCAAGCAAAGTAGAATAAAGATAGAATACCTCGAATGTAAGTTTAACGTTGAGCTGGGAGAAATAGTCGTCGATGTGAGGCTTGAGTTACATGTTATCCCATGTAAAGGCAACTTCAAGTATGTTGGTTTGGTTATCCACGGGGGAGGGGAGATCGACGAGGTTGTCACACACTATTTTGGGGTAGGATAGATGAAGACGAGGTTAGCATCTTGAGTCTTGTGTGACAAGAGAGTGCCAACGATACTCAAAGGTAAGTTTTATAAAGCGGTGGTTAGACCGGCCATGATGTATGGGCTGAGTGTTGGCTTGTTAAGAACTCACATATCGAAAAGATGAAAGTAGTAGATGAGAATGTTGAGAGGGATATGCGGGAACACTAGGATGAATAAGATTAGGAATAATGATATCGGGAGAAGGTGCACGTGGCTCCCTTTGAGGATAAGATGCGGAAAGCGATGCTCAGATGATTCGGGCATGTGCAAAGGAGAAGCTCAGATACTCCAGTAAAGAGGTGTGAGCGGCTGGTTATATAAGGCACGAGAAGAGGTAGAGGGCGTCCTAAGAAGTATTAAGGAGAGGTGATCAGGCAGGGTATGGTGAGACTTCAGATTTTCGAGGACGTGTCACTTGATAGGACGTTGTGGAGGTCGAGTACTACAGTTTTAGGCTATGAGATAGTTGAGTGTTGCGTTACTTTGTACCTTTGTGAGCCTAGTCCGGTAGGGTTTTGTCTAAGAGAGCTAGGGGCAATGTCGTGTCTTACTATTTTCTTTTTCGACATTGGATCCATTTACTAACCATCGTTTTTGGTTTACATTTTTCTTTTGCATTTTATGTTCCTATTTTCCCTATGATATCTATGATGATTCTAATATCCTCTCCTTTTATCTTCTTTTTAATATCTTGAGCCGATGGTATTTCAGAAACAGTCTCTCTACGCCTTTGGAGTAGGAGTAAGGTATGCATACATACTACACTCCCCAGACGCCAGACGTAGAATTTCACTAAATTGTTGTTGTTTTCTAAATTTAGAAATGGATATTTTTTTGTGAACGAATAAAAAAAAAATAAGTTCCTGTAAACTAGAAAGGAGGGAGTAGTATATAGTGTCTTTTTGAGATTCATCTATGTAGTTTTCCCAAAAAAAGAAACGGTGCATCCCAAACGGAGGGGACCCAACATACACGCTGGACGGCGGATATGCCGTACGGCCTCCATATTACCAATGAAAATAAAAGCCTCAATCACATAGGAGTCCAGAACCGAAATAATGTTAAAAAAAACAAAAAATACCAAAATAAACCAAAAAAAAATTACGAAATTACACATTTCGCAGTATAAAACTGCGAAATGTACAAACGTCTGTTTGTACATTTCGCAGTTTTATACTGTGAAATGGATTAAAATTTTTTTTTTTTTTTGAAAAATAGTTAATGAATAAAATTTTTTTTTTTTTTAAAAATAAGGCATTTCGCAGTACAATACTGCGAAATGCCTACCATTGTTATATCCGCCCCTTCCTTCCTCTCCACTCTCACACTTAACAATTTCTCAAATCCGCCCCCCCCTCAAATTCTCTTCAAATTTTTGCCAAAATTTTGATTTCGAAGTCCCACTCGTCCCCTTCAAGTGCAATACAAGTGGGGCCCACCCGAAGATACTGTTGGACACGAATTCGGTAACAAAATTTCAGTTTTACAACTTTAATTTGAGGTATTTGAATTAATTTTATTTTATAATTTATTAGAAAATATGTTAATGTTGGTATATTTATTGTTTTAGTATTACATTAATATGTTATTGTATATCATGTTAGCGTAGAACCTGTTAGCGTAGAGTCTGTTAGCGTAGAGCCTGTTAGCGTAGAGCTTGTTAGCGTAGAGCCTTGTAGCGTAGAGCCTTATTTAATTTTAGCGTAGTCTTTTAGTATGAAAATATTAAAATTGAGATTTAGAATAATTAATCATTATTATGTGGTCCCGGGCCTCAAAAATTAAGCCTGGAACCTTTAAAAACCCGTTATATTAAATTATACGTAATTTAATTAATTAAGTTAACAAAATTATGAAAATATTAAAATTGAGATTTAGAATAATTAATCATTATTATGTGGTCCCGGGCCTCAAAAATCAAGCCTGGAACCTTTAAAAAACCGTTTTATTAAATTATACGTAATTTAATTAATTAAGTTAACAAAATTATGAAAATATTAAAATTGAGATTTATAATAATTAATCATTATTATGTGGTCCCGGGCCTCAAAAATCAAGCCTGGAACCTTTAAAAAACCGTTATATTAAATTATACGTAATTTAATTAATTAAGTTAACAAAATTATGAAAATATTAAAATTGAGATTTAGAATAATTAATCATTATTATGTGGTCCCGGGCCTCAAAAATCAAGCCTGGAACCTTTAAAAAACCGTTAGATTAAATTATACGTAATTTAATTAATTAAGTTAACAAAATTATGAAAATATTAAAATTGAGATTTAGAATAATTAATCATAAATATGTGGTCCCGGGCCTCAAAAATCAAGCCTGGAACCTTTAAAAAACCGTTATATTAAATTATACGTAATTTAATTAATTTAGTTAACAAAATTATGAAAATATTAAAATTGAGATTTATAATAATTAATCATTATTATGTGGTCCCGGGCCTCAAAAATCAAGCCTGGAACCTTTAAAAAACCGTTATATTAAATTATACGTAATTTAATTAATTAAGTTAACAAAATTATGAAAATATTAAAATTGAGATTTAGAATAATTAATCATTATTATGTGGTCCCGGGCCTCAAAAATCAAGCCTGGAACCTTTAAAAAACCGTTAGATTAAATTATACGTAATTTAATTAATTAAGTTAACAAAATTATGAAAATATTAAAATTGAGATTTATAATAATTAATCATTATTATGTGGTCTCGGGCCTCAAAAATCAAGCCTGGAACCTTTAAACAACAGTTATATTAAATTATACGTAATTTAATTAATTAAGTTAACAAAATTATGAAAATATTAAAATTGAGATTTAGAATAATTAATCATTAATATGTGGTCCCGGGCCTCAAAAATCAAGCCTGGAACCTTTAAACAACCGTTATATTAAATTATACGTAATTTAATTAATTAAGTTAACAAAATTATGAAAATATTAAAATTGAGATTTAGAATAATTAATCATTATTATGTGGTCCCGGGCCTCAAAAATCAAGCCTGGAACCTTTAAACAACCGTTATATTAAATTATACGTAATTTAATTAATTAAGTTAACAAAATTATGAAAATATTAAAATTGAGATTTATAATAATTAATCATTATTATGTGGTCCCAGGCCTCAAAAATCAAGCCTGGAACCTTTAAAAACCGTTATATTAAATTATACGTAATTTAATTAATTAAGTTAACAAAATTATGAAAATATTAAAATTGAGATTTAGAATAATTAATCATTATTATGTGGTCCCGGGCCTCAAAAATCAAGCCTGAAACCTTTAAAAAACCGTTATATTAAATTATACGTAATTTAATTAATTAAGTTAACAAAATTATGAAAATATTAAAATTGAGATTTATAATAATTAATCATTATTATGTGGTCCCGGGCCTCAAAAATCAAGCCTGGAACCTTTAAAAACCCGTTATATTAAATTATACGTAATTTAATTAATTAAGTTAACAAAATTATGAAAATATTAAAATTGAGATTTAGAATAATTAATCATTATTATGTGGTCCCGGGCCTCAATAATCAAGCCTGGAACCTTTAAACAACCGCTATATTAAATTATACGTAATTTAATTAATTAAGTTAACAAAATTATGAAAATATTAAAATTGAGATTTAGAATAATTAATCATTATTATGTGGTCCCGGGCCTCAATAATCAAGCCTTGAACCTTTAAACAACCGCTATATTAAATTATATGTAATTTAATTAATTAAGTTAACAAAATTATGAAAATATAAAATTTTTCTATGTAATAATTAATTTTTCTTATTTATAGTACACGACATGGCATCTCGTCAACTTGCACACCCTGGACCTTTGGCAGCAGGATTATTAGTACTGCAGGGTGACCATAGATCTGAGTCTATTTGGCACGGCCATCTAGCTCTTCAGACTATACGCCCAGGAGGCCGGACGATCTGTGGGAGTTTGGCACAACATCCGTTTCATCCACGAGTTGTACAGCTTCTAGAGTAGACCGGCTTGTACAACATATTTGAGCTGGGACGGATGCAGCTTGACTGGTCGCTCATCACAGCATTGATAGAGCGGTGGCGACCAGAGACGCATACATTTCACCTGCCTACTGGAGAGGCTACGATCACTCTCCAGGATGTGCAGGTGTTGTATGGATTGCGCATTGAGGGCCGCGCATTGACACTGCCCCAGGAGTGGAGACGGATGACCCGCGCACAGCTGGCGGATGCGATGGGACGGATGACAGGTTTGCACCCGGAGGGCAACGTTGGTGGTTGTGGTCTCCAGATATCCGTCATTAGAGACTACTGGAGAGGCTACGATCACTCTCCAGGATATACAGGTGCTCTTTGGATTGCGCATTGAGGGCCGCGCATTGACACTGCCCCAGGCGTGGAGACGGATGACCCGCGCACAGCTGGCGGATGCGATGGGACGGATGACAGGTTTGCACCCGGAGGGCGACCTTGGTGGTTGTCGTGTCCAGCTATCATTGATTAGAGCGTTCATGGCGGAGTTGCATCCACAGTTCACGCAGGAGACAGAGGAGCTGTGGATTATCCGTTTCACTCGGATGGCATTACTCATGCTATTTGGGTGTGTCTTGTTTCCCAACACGTCGGGGAACAAGATATCGATGCGGTTTCTCCAGCCTCCGGAGGATATGGAGCAGGTGCATCAGTACAGTTGGGCAGCTGCTGTTCTGGCGTATCTCTACAGGAGCATGTGCCGGGCTAGCATCGGTGCAGCTATTGATATTGGTGGTTTTTTGCCACTCCTGCAGGTGAAAATACTTTCAAAATTAATTAAGCACAAATTATATATTTTAAAATGACTCATAATTTACATCAATATTTTTTGTTAGGTTTGGGCGTGGCAGCGTATCATGCCACTACAGCCACCTCTGCCGGCACAGGACTATCCGCCCCTCCCGCTAGCTGTGAGATGGATTCTCCGGCGGGGGAATTACCGAGGAGTGGATGTGCACCACAATCTCCCCCTTATTAGGGATCAGTTGGATATGTTGCATATTGGACAGGTAAACATCTACATAAAGTTGGTTGTTTTAAATGTAGTTGTACATTGCATACTAATTTATTGTTATTCGTTGTAGTTCATCTGGATGCCGTACACTGATGAGCTACTTGCGCACCTACCTGCTATTTGCTCGGCAGTCTGGCTCATATGGAGCAGCTCCGTCCCATTGATATTCTGGGAATTTGTTGAGTATCATGCGACGGAGCGTGTGCTTCCTCAGTTTGGTCGTCATCAGCCGGTACCGAGTGATCCCTCCTGGGACCCTACTCATTATCAGCGTGACGACCGTCACAACATGAGCCGGGATTATGTAGCGTGGCTGCGTGACCAGGTAGTCCATTGGGAGGAGCGAGCTCAGCGCATCCCGCCACCGCCGACACCGTACCAGGAGGCTAGTATTGCGATTTATGAGGCCTGGTACAGACGTAACACCGGAAGTATGTCGGGAACCCCATCCACATGCTTGACGGCCGGTACAGACCGTATGCCGGACGACACGAGTCACTGGTATGTTATTTTGACTTATTAATATAATATAATTATGGCATAGAGTAATTTACTTACTAATTGACTTATTTCACAGGTTAGTTGGTTTCACCGGGTCTACCAGGTCTAGTGTAGATATCCAGCAGTGTGAAGACAACCCTAGACTGGTTGAGTATGGACAGGCGGTTGCCCACATGTGTCGTTTGGGACTGGAAGAGGCGAAGGAGGGCAATAGGTTAGATGATGAGCCCGATTATATGGATCCAGACGCGTACAGGAGGGGTAGGCCAGTCCCCCGTGCAGGGGCTAGGGCTCGCAGGGGACGACGATGACGTGCACGGCGAGGGGGTGTTGAGGAGCCGGTCGACCCACCTGCAGGGTTTGGAGCTGGGGGGTTTGGAGATGAGCAGGAGGGTTATGTGCCTCATCCAGCTGACCCTTCTAGCAGCATGCAGCGGGATTTTATGACCTATCCAGCTGACCCTTCCAGCAGCATGCAGCGGGGTTTTATGACGCATCCAGGTGACCCTTCCAGCAGCATGCCCTCATACGACCCTGGCAGCAGTATGCCCTCATACGACCTTCAGTTGTCATTGCCAGCGACACAGATGACCCCATCCGGACCATTGCAGATTATGGGTACCTTTGACGGGGATGTACATGAGTACTTCGCTGGCACATCTACTGCAGGTGAGCATCGGCCGACCCGTGACGTGGATGGCGGTCGTAGGTTGAGTTATACATCGTCCCCTGCATTTGATGCGGTATGTTTGTATTACTTTTGTTTTTCAATTCTACATTATTTTACTTTCGATGCAATAAATTCATTACATCTGTTTTTATGCAGTCTTCATCTCAGACCATGTTTGACCATACTACATGTGATGATGAGCTGACCATCGATGAATATTCGGAGGACCTCGACGAGACCATTGTGAGAGAAATAATTTGTTAACCATAATAATTTAAATACCTCTCTTATTTTATCTAACATTACTTATTTTTTATAGGTTGGTGCGGGCCCAACGGCCTATTCCTCCGACCCTGCAAGTTGTGCTGTAGATGCCGCTGCACATCCTCCCATAAAAAGGCGGCTTGACGATGATGATCTAGATAGTGTGCCAGACCGACAGGGGATGCGGCTTAGGCCAGCAACAAATTTGAGGCACAAAGCATGCGGCACTCATTGATTTCATTATGTATATACACTTGTGTAAATAACATTTATTCTGAATAAATAAATATTTTTTGATTTCATTAATGTATAAATACAAACATAGCATTAATAGTAGAAACAACACTTCCAATTCAAATATAACTAAAGCAATAAATAGAACAATGAGCCAAATATCTATAAACAACACTTCCAATTCAAATATAACTAAAGCAATAAATAGAACAATGAGCCAAATATCTATATATAAAATAGAACACAAACATAACATTCCAATAAAACTTACAACATAATATTCCCATAAAACTTAAAATTGTTCAATACAAACACAAACATACTATTACAGTTAAAATGAAATCACACTTAAACGAGAGTAAAATCAAGTAGACGTTCTATGAGCTTCCATTTATTCTGCGTTCTAGCCACTTAAATTGTTCTAGCAGTCGTTCTTGTTCGTCTTCTAACCTTTTTACTCTCGCCTTAAGCTCCGCAATTTCCTGTTTATTTTTTTGGTTTTCTCCCATAGCTGATGCCAATTTCCATTCTGCTCTTAGTTTTTTGTTTTTTTCTTCCCTCACTTCGTCCCTGAGTTGTATCCTTCTTATATTGCTATTGTAGCTGCTTTCTGCTTGCGCTAACCACATATTATGCAGATTAAGCATTCGTTCTCTGTAGTTTGCTTGGAGACACTGTTCCTCAGCCCATTCATTGAACTCACACATTGGCTCATTCGGATTTTTGTAGCAATCCATCCGGTTCATGCACATCCAGTAGTGGCGTCCAACATCATCACCTTCCCAACATGTTTGTTGCACACATTTTTTCCACAGTAACACACTGGTGTTCCATATTGAGCCATTTAAAATATTGCACAGTAACACACTTTGAAAATATGAAACGTTCGCAAGAAATATTTGCGCTTTGTAAGATTTTAAGCACATGTAATGACGGTAATGAGCCCCGTATTTATAGGCAACATAAACATAAATCGTTATATAATACTACGATTTGCATTTCGTAGTATTAAACTACGAATTACAAAAAATGCAGCTTTTTCGTAAGAAGTGACAACTTTTTGTAAACTACGAATTACAAAAAAATGCAGCTTTTTCGTAAGAAGTGACAACTTTACATTTCGTAGTATTGAACTACGAATTACATTTCGTAGTATTGAACTACGAATTACATTTCGTAGTATTGAACTACGAATTACATTTCGTAGTATTGAACTACGAATTACTAGGACACTAAAAATCACATAATTTTAAGGTTTTTTCAAATAAAAGGACAAATTTATATTTGTAGTATTGATCTACGAATTACATGGACGAAATGACATAGATATGACAATTCACATGCTTTTCATAACTTCACTTTTCGTATTATTATACACTATTTAAAAGTGCACAACATCACATTAAGAAAATTACAACAACATACGTAATTTGAAGAATAATTTTATTTCAAATGCACAAAAGGTACTACATACATATATTACAACTAATAATACAAAAATAAGGAACTAATGTTATGGTTGATAGTTGGGTACATTGGACGAACTTGCACTTGAAGGACATTTACGGCGGTCATGTCCAGTTTGGGAGCATATGCTACATTTACGTGCATAAACAGACTCACCCAACATCCATTTGGTTTGGTATACGTGTTCTCTTTTGTACTCTCAACTTGCGCAAGTACTCCTTGTTACATACCAACTTAAAAGGTTCCGTCGGCCAATAATGCTCAACACCTAAAGGATGCAACTTCCCACTATACGTGTCTACGTATGCTGCAACACTGTAGTGCCTATCAATGTAGTTTGTTGCCCCGTAGCCAACTTGTTGAAAGCACTTCAATGCATGTGGGCACGGCATGTGGTAAATGGTCCATTTCCACACGAACATAACCTTCTACTTTCATTCACCGTATGTACATTATTTCCACGGTGTGCACGATTACCTGTCTTAACTTCGAAAACACCTTGTTCATTGTCGTACTGAAGATAAGAATGCCACTGTGCTCGCTTCCTGTACTTTTCGAATCTTTCCATGGGTTTTGGCATAAATTCAACACCTCATCCAACAATGACGATGCAGCTGCATGCCTTTCAACAAATCTCTCTGCACTCTGTTTGAAAGTCATGCGGACCATGGCAGTGACAGGCAGTCCACGGGCAGATTTCAACAAGCCATTAAATGACTCCGACACATTCGTGGTGAGGGCTCCCCATCGTATGCCACCATCAACATGCAATGTCCACATTTGAGTGTCATGTTGCATCAACCAACTATAGGCTCGTGGTTCCAACTGCCGGATTGCTTCCATGCACCTATTGAATTTACATATCTGGTGCTCAGTTGCAGCCATCCACATTAAGTCATGCAACGCCTTGTCAGGAAATCTCTTTTGAAAATTGGCCTTTAGGTGCCTCACACGGTAACGGTGGTATGCATGCGGTGCCTGCCATTCAGGCAAGTGACGTACAGAACTTAAAATACTACCATGCCGATCAGAAATTAGACAAATACCTGAACGTTGTTTCACAACGTGTTGCTACAAGTGGTTCAAGAATTGCGTCCACGTCTCTTCACTTTCGTTCGCACAAATGGCAAAAGCAAGTGGAAATATTTGGCCATTGGCATCTATAGCAACTGCAATCAAAAGCTTAATATCATACTTTCCATAGACATGAGTACCGTCTATGGAAATTACAGGACGACAATGCACAAAACCATCTATTGTTGGTTTAAATGACCAAAATAGATAGTTGAATATAAATTCCGGACTGCCAGGACTTCGCTCGCGCCTCCATTCAACAATAGTACCAGGGTTAAATTGTTGCAGTGCAGCCATGTACCTGGGAAGATTTGAAAAGGACTTATCCCAGTCGCCATAAATTAGTTCAAAGGCACGTTTGCGACCGAGATATGCCTTTCTTTTACTTATAGTACAACCATACTCCTTGTGGACAGTTGTAATACACTCTTTAATCTTAAATCTAATAGACACTTCCAAAAATGGAACCAAGACAAGGGAAATCAAGTCAACATCCAGGTTGAAGTGGTTCTCATTGAATGTGTCCATTTCACATCTATGATCGCTAATAAATTTACCAACTTTCCACAAACCAGATTTTTTCTTTGTAGCACGAAGCATCCAATGACAGCCAAAGAACCACCTGCGACATACAACCTTGTATCTATCCCTAGTTGACTCAGTTATCGTCATCTCACGACACTCCCTTATGCTATAGATTTTTACAGCCCTAACTAGGTGAGCTTTGTCAGGGAAATACATGCCATTTGTAACAACACCTGGTCTACATTCATCCCGCATCTTCGATCGTAATTCATCATAACCCCTTGTCAATGCATCAACATTAGGCATGGCAGGCAAATTATCCAGGTATGGAATATTTCTCTCATGAAAAGGCACGTGGGATTCATACACTCTTCGACAGACCGGGGGGGAGGAGGAACATGCTCCCTAGTCAAATCAGGCTCCGCATTCACTTCCTCCTCCTCATCGTCATCCTCCACATCATCACCCTCCTCACGGAAGGGTGTCTCATCACCAGACTCATCCGCATTGTTATCGTAATCACTATCATCCTCCTGACTCTGCGCATCTGCTAAGTCACGAGTAAAAACATCGTGTACGGGCAACTTTGTTAGTCCAGGAGCTTCTAGAAGCTCGTTTTCACTGCATATAACCAACAAAAATTTAAGTATCCTAATCGTATTTTCTTAAAATTTAAATGTACATATCACTACATCACTATACTTACAACTCGTATTGTCTTGAAGTCTCATGCTGGCTTTCTTGAGGTTGCTGATAACTACCAGATAGGGGTGGGCATAAAATCCGAAAAACCGAATTCCGAACCGGACCAAATTATTTTGGTATTTCGGTTTCGGGTATTTCGGTATTTCGGTCTAATTCGGTTCTAAAATTTCGGTATTTCGGTATTTCGGTATGGTCCTCGGTATTAGAATTCTTAAATTTCGGTATTTCGGTTAAACCGAAATACCAATTTTTAATAGGCCTTTTTGTATAATACACGGTCAGCCCACTTTAGCCCACCTACTAGCCCAGCACCCAGCCCAACTACAAGCCCTAAATCAGTAAATCTCCTATTCCAATTTCCAGCCCACCTTTCTAGTTTCTAACGTCTAGCGGCTAGTGCTGTGTGAATCAAGCCCTAAATCATCTCTTCGTTTTGGGATGATTTACAAGCCCTAAATCAGTAAATCTCCTATGGTGTGTAACAGTGTGACTGCTGTGTGAGGCTGTGAGCGAGCGGCGATTTTTCACGGCAATTTTTCACGGCGATTTTTCACGGCGATTTTCTTCAGCGATTGAGTGGCGATTTGGCGATTAATTCGGTGATTTGGAGCGGCGATTTTCTTCAGCGATTGAGTGGCGATTTATCCCTGTTAATCTCTCCGTTACTCAGTTACTCTTCCAGTTAATCAGAAGGCCAAGCCGTCAAGGTATGCTTCAGATTCAGTTCATGACTTCATTCGGTACTTTTACTACTTTATATGTTAGCATATTTTGAATATCTTGAAATTATTGTTATGATTTGTTGTACATCTTCAAATTCGGTATTTTATGATTTGGTATTTTGAATCAACTTTTTATTTTGAATTATTGTTATGATTTGTTGTACATCTTCAAATTCAAATCTGGAGAGATTATAGGACTTGTGTCACTAAATCTTTGTACGTAAGAAATAGTTAAATGACTCTTCCTCTCGGCAATAAAGTTAACCGAGTCCGACAGTGTGCACATTGGACCTTCTTTCATTTTCACCTCTTTACTTTCTTATATGGTATCAAAAACTTTTACAAGTTCAATTCAATGTTTATTGTTGGGTTATTATTTGAGTCGTCTCCTGCTTGATATGTATCTCCATAACACTGTAATCTGTGCTGGCTAGCCATGTTATCGGTATATCAGTTACAATGATTAAAGCTTTCTTGTTAATATGTGTTTATATTTGTTTAATTTTGTATAGATGGCAGATAAAAGTAGAGTAAGTGATGCTGGTTCAAGTGAAAGTTTACCTATTACGGTAGATAGTAACACCAACACCATTGATACCCAAGATTCCAAGAAAAGGAAAGCCATGCAACCTAGGTCTGAAGTTTGGAACCATTTTGAAAAATTTGAGGTTAATGGGGTTGGGAAAGCACGGTGTCGATATTGTAAACAAGCCTATGCGGCTCATTCATCTAGGAATGGAACAACAGGATTGAAGAATCATTTGCTTAGATGCAAAGAATACCCACTTAACATCAATAAAGGAAATAGTCAAACAAAGTTAAATTTTCAATCTTGCCAAAATGACGAAGGACCAATTTGGAAATTTGAACAAGAAGTGGTTAGGAGGGCCTTAATTGAGATGATAGTTATTGATGAACTACCATTTAGCTTTGTAGAAAATGAAGGCTTTATGAAGTTTATGAGAAAAACACAACCACTATTTCGTCTTCCTTCTCGTAGAACAATAACAAGGGATTGTTATGAAGTTTACGGTGACTTGAAGCAAAATCTAAGAAGGTGTTTTAAAGAAGCACAACCAAAAATTTGCCTCACAACAGACACATGGACTTCATTACAAAGAATAAATTATATGTGTTTGACAACCCACTTCATTGATAGGGATTGGAAGTTGCATAAAAGAATACTAAATTTTTGCCCTATCACTAGTCATAAGGGTGAAGATATGGCTAAAGTTATTAGGGATTGTTTGCTTGAATGGAAATTAGACAAGGTTTTCACTATTACCGTGGACAATGCTTCTTCAAATGATGTCACAGTCAAAGAATTTTCTAAACAGTTAGATATTTGGAAAACTAATATGATGAGTGGTAAACATCTTCATGTGAGATGCATGGCTCATATACTAAATCTAATTGTGCAAGATGGTTTGAAAGAACTTGATGCTTCTGTGACACGTGTTAGAAATATTGTGAGGTATGTGAGATCTTCGCCTGCAAGGACCTTAAAGTTTAAACAGTGTTGTGAACATGTAAAGGTAGAATGTACCAAAACGTTGTGCTTGGATGTTCCTACTAGGTGGAATTCCACCTATTTGATGTTGGACACAGCACAAAACTTTGAAAAGGCCTTTGACAAGTTTCATCTTTTTGATGAGGGATTTTCTGCTTATCAATGTTCTCATCTTTGTGAAGATGGTAGTAGTGCAGGTCCTCTTGAATCTGATGATTGGGTGAATGTGAGGAATGTGATAGAGTTTCTTGCAAGATTTCACGAGCTAACTAAAAACGTTTCAGGTTCACGTTATGTCACTTGTAATTCTCATTTTGAGGATGTATCTGAACTTTATTGTCATTTGAAAATGTGTTTAGCTAGTGAGGATGAGCATTTGAGAAAAATGGCTGAGCGAATGCAAGAAAAGTTCAAGAAGTATTGGGGTGAGCCTGAAAAGATGAATAAAATAATTTTTATTGCTTCTGTCTTGGATCCACGTAACAAATTTGAATATGTTGAGGGAGCACTTGAAGAACTTTTTGGGGAGGAAAAAGGTAAGAAAATAAATGTTGAGGTGTATACTTATATGAATTCTTTGTTTGGGGAGTATCTAAAAAAGTATTCAACAACATCTTGTCCTCAATCTCCATCTAGATCTACTTCATCTAGCAACACATCTAGTGGGAGTGTTATAAGTGCATCAAAAATAAGGACTAAGCTTAGCTTGAAGAAACAAAAGGAAGACAATGGAAGTGGGAGTGCTAAATCGGAGTTGGATAAATACATTAGTGAAGAACAAGAGCCTTTTAGTGAAGAATTTGATATCTTGAGTTGGTGGAAAACACATGCTCCTAGATTTCCTATTCTTTCGGAGTTGGCTCGTGATGTGTTGGCCATTCCAATTTCTAGTGTGGCATCGGAATGCGCATTTAGCACCGGTGGTCGTATTCTTGATTCATTTAGGAGTTCATTGACTCCTAAATGTGTGCAAGCTCTTATTTGCGTTCAAGATTGGCTTAGAGAAGATAAAAATCCTATTAGTGTTGAAGAAGACTTGAAATATCTTGAGGAACTCGAGCTTGGTAAGCTTTAATATTTTGTGTATTTTAGTTCAAAATAATATATCATGGTTTTTCATTTGTATGACATATTTGGTCGAATTATCTATAGATATGGAAAATAATGGAAGCACTACTAGCATTGTTTGATATATAGTTGCAAACTTGCAACTTGCATCTTGAGTGGTAAGTTTAATACTCTATTTGTTTGGTGATATACTTAATACTTTTGTAGTTTTGTTTTATTATCATGAAAATATTATATTCTAACTTATGATTTATATTTAGGTTCAAGTGCAATCATGCCACGTGCTCCTAAAGTACGCTCCGATATTTGGGAACACTTTGAGGTGAAAGAAGATAATGGAGAAGTTCGCAAAGTAGAGTGCAAGCATTGTGGTCGAGTCTATAGTGTTCATCCAAAGAGGAATGGAACAACTAGTTTAAGGAGTCATGTTAAGTATTGTCTTGGGCGTCTTCCTGAAATCCGTATTTAAGAATTAAGACCGTCCGTATTTAAGAATTAAGACTGTTTTTGTTGAGGGATGCCCTCTATGTTTTTGTTGCATTATGTTTAACTGTTAAGACTTTTGTAGTTGGCCAGTTGCACTGTGTGTTTAACTGTTAAACTGGAATTTTGTGGCTGCTGATATGCAAACATTGCATTGTGTGTTTAACTGTTAAACTGGAATTTTGTGGCTGCTGATATGCAAACACTGCACTGTGTGTTTAACTGTTAAACTGGAATTTTGTGGCTGCTGATATGCAAACACTGCACTGTGTGTTTAACTGTTAAACTGGAATTTTGTGGCTGCTGATATGCAAACACTACACTGTGTGTTTAACTGTTAAACTGGAATTTTGTGGCTGCTGATATGCAAACACAGTGCAAGGGAAAATATTGTAAACTGGAATGCAAACACAGTGAAGCACTGAAGCTTATGTTCCAGTTGCCTAACGAGCAGATTATGTTCCAGTTGCCGAGACCCTTCCAGTTGGTTACTTATGTTCCAGACTTCCAGTTGCCTAACGAGTAACGAGCAGCAGTACTCCAGTTTCCGAAATATTTTGTATGGGTTTCTGTCTAGTCGGTCATTTGAAATCAAAGTTGGAAATCCTCTTCTGTGGATGTCTCCAAGTGCTTTAACTTTAATGTCTCCTGCAATGTTGTCTTCATCTTTGAATATTAATGCACTTCTATCATTGTCTCTTCTTGATTTTGTCTCGGCAAACACTAACCAAAAAAAAAACAATTGTCTAGACAAACGCAAAGCAAGCCTGGATAACTTGATGGCGCAGCCTCCACCCAAGAAACTAATGACAGATGGTTCAACAGGTTCAATGACAACAAATTCTTTGTCAACCCTGCAATGTGTTAAACCGAAACCGTACCGAAATCGTACCGAACCAAAATAAGAAATACCGAACCGTACCGAAATATTTTGGTATGGTATTTGGTATATACAATTGATAAACCGAATGCCGAAATACCGTACCGAAATTCTTAAATCCCGAACCGAAATACCGAATGCCCACCCCTACTACCAGAGGGACCACCGTGCTCCAATACTGCAGATTTTTGCAAATTCCAACTAGGGACGTGGTCATAATTTGTCAAATTCAATTCCGGACGATACACCCTATGAAAATTAGAACTATAAATAAAAATCCAAATAAAACATAAAGAAAAAGATTTCACTAAATTTAAGTTTACCGGTCGTCTTCTTCATTATACGAAGTAGTAACATTATTTTCTGGCTCCTCATTCGCCCGTGGTGACAAATTCAAATCAAGAGAACCTCTTCCATCTCCAACCTGTCCGCCTAATGCTCATCCAAAATAACCATCCGATGAATGTGGGTTATCACTTATACGCACTCCCTCATTACTACTAAGGTCTTCAACCTTGACATACATTTCTAATAATTTTATTACAATGTATTCTCTATATTCGTCCGGAACACGCAAAAAATCTCTAAGACTTTCATCATCGTCAATGTTTAACTCAGAATAATAAGCAAACCCATGCAAAATCACTGCATAAGGAAATCTTCCGGTTACTTTAATGCTAACTGAACGCCTCCGCTCACTCATTTTTTTACGTAACAACGATACCAAAGTATTGTATTGCATATTAAGCGGCAATTTAACATGACACTGTAGAGGAGAGCTATACCTCACTGAGTTATTATCCACAATAACCTCACCCCCCCAATACAATGAAACCCTCATTTTGGCAACTTGAGACATTATAAAAAATGGATTGATAAGGAGAAGAGAGAAAAACCGAAATAATTTGCGTTGATAGAGTTTTGATGAAGTTCAGTCGTCTATAAATAAGAAAATTTTGAGAATCAAATTCGCACTACAAAACTACGAATTATGATTTTTAATTAAAAAGTGGGCCCATTTGCAGCCTATTTCGCAGTATTGTACTGCGAAATAGCCTATTTCGCAGTACAATACTGAGAAATAGGCCACTTTTGAAAACACGGCCATTTTTAAAAAATAAAAAATAAAAAATGACATTTCAATTCGCAGTTTTATACTGCGAAATGTGTAATTGTGTATTTTTTTTTTTTTGGTATATTTTGGTATTTTTTGTTTTTTTTAACATTATTTCGGTTCCGGCGCCATCACATAGCGACTCAAAGATTGTTTAGTGTATATTTTTGACATAAAGATAGAAAATGCTGTTTCCAGCTTTTGCGCCGCTTTCAAATCAGGCAGCCAACCACATCAGAAATGACGGGAAGGGAAGATAGAGAGAGAAGCAATTCTTCAAGCACTAACTTGCACTCTTTTTTTTAGGTGCTTTGTTTGTCATTATTCCACTAGCAATAATTTCTTGGATTTTGTTTTGCCATTGGGACATGACGTTGAAACATGCCCTTTAACAGGGAACATAACGTATCCAATTGTGGGGCGTAACAACTCAAAAACTAGCTATCTTTGGACCATTTACTTACTACTGTACTAAGTACTCCTCTTTTTTGATGCAACATTTCTAACATGGGACTTAAAAACAACCGAATATTTGAATATACGAGACATGATTGCCCATAACTCCAAAGACTTAAAAAATTAGTATTATCGGTAAAAAGTATTCCATATTAGTGAATCAATATATGAATACGATTATCATTGTCTCCTTTCCGGAAAAAAAATGAAATAACTTCAGACATGTTATAGAAATTAACAGGCCAAACAGGTAGTGAAATGCATAATTCTAAAATCCAATCAAGGCAATATTCATATATCTTTCTTCCAAGTAAACAACTTACAAATATAAACCTGACATCCTTCCCTCCAAAACCTTCCCACTATTTTCTTAGGAAGTCTCGAACTCACAACCTCTCGGTTGAAAATGGGTTTGTTTACCATCAAAGCAACCCCTTTCGTCTCTTCCAAGCAAACAGGTTTCAATATAAAACAGCACTGATTCCCCTGGGAGGGGTACATATATTCCTCTATAAACATCATGTTACTATTTTTTCTTATCCTTTTCCAGTAGGATTGGGTGTGCGGTTTGGAGGGGGGTGGCATGGGGCTTGGAGGAGCGGCAACAACAACCCAGTGAAATCCCACTAGTGAGTGTAATCTGAGGGTTCGAGGATCAGATCTTTAGCAAATATAAATTGACTTGACAGCAAAATAAATCTAATAATAGCCCTAAAACCTATATCTTGAATAATATCATAACACAATAATCAAACAGTAAAAGATAATTTGCAAAAATCCTAACTTTTTTTTTTACTGAAAAGGAGTCATACTTGATCAAGATATTCTTACAATCAGGGAACCTCAAATCCCATATGGCATCATCTTACCTGAAACTGCCTTCGCATTTCCTTCTACAAAACCTAATATACCTTCCAATTTCAACTAGAATCCAGCTTCATCTGCACTTCAAAGCTTAAACAAGCAAAATATGTACAGGAACAATTGAAGCCGGTCAAAAATAGATCATGAGAAATTTGTCGAGTCTTGTGATCATCTTTGCTAGCATTTCCTTAAAGTTGTCAAGCATTTGCCGATTGAGATGGCAATCTAGGATGGTTATGTTCTCCCTCGTAAGTGACAATAAGCATTGAAGGCTCTTCCAAACATCTCTCGACATGTTTCCGTGCAGGACAGCCTCTCATGCTGCTACACTTATAGTATCCCCTGCACAATCCAAGCAAAGTTTTAGACATTAGTTACTTTCCAAAATCAACCCGAGTCTGTTTTGCTTGAACCATAGCAATTGCACAACTGGCGCAGCAATGACCGAACCACAAATCCCAGAAGCAAGTTGACATTCTCCAGTTTAGCAACACTTTGATGAACAATATCAACCATTAAAACATCCCTTTCATATGACAAGGATGGTAAGGAAGCCAATAAGTTAATCCTAATGAGTCGTCCAAAATATAAGAAATTTCAAGGTGTTGCTGTCTCCACCACATAAATAAGATAAACCATGACACAAAAAAGCAAAACAAAGTGGAAAAGATGAACCGGTAATAATGACACATCAACTTAGCCAAAGGTAGATCCAAGATTTAAGCTCTATGGATTCAATCTTTAAGGTTCTTAGTATTGAACCTATTGCATTTTTAAAGTTATGAGCTCATATCTATAATTTCAAAGTTAAGGGCTCATATCTATAATTTCTTAAAACTTTAGTGGATTTTTACACATAAATTTATACTCCGTTTCAAAATAATTGGGTTCAGATGAACCCGGTATTTATATATTGCATCCGCTACTGAATATAGCAGGAAAAAATAATACAGTAGTAAATACACAAAGTCCAATCATTTGGGATAAATGTAATAGAAATATACTGAAAGTGCACTACTATAAGGTTGCTGTGGGAAAGTGATGATAAGGTAATTTTGTGACAGATACAGAAGCACAGACAGACATTATACACAATAACTCCGGTGATATATAGGCGCAATCATGGAAAAGCCTCATGCAATTAGAGTGATACTTATCGCTAAAGTTTGCAGACAGTACCGCAAATTTAGCTGTGCATCTTATAGGAAAAATTTCTGAGTAATACCTAGGGTGCGGAGAACCTTTGATCGGCTTCTGTCCATACTTTCTCCAAGAATACTCATCGGGAGGAATATCGGCTAGCTTGTTACTTATAGCAGGAACTTTGATTGATCTTTTTACCCTGTGTTTCCTGTTGAAAGATAACCCGTACTCTTGTAACCATATCTAAGACATAAAAAGATGAAAAGGGGGAAATATATGATGCCTAAAATTACATACCTCTTCTTTGAACAGTGACATCTACTACTGCTTCCACATTTCACACTTCCCTCCTCTCCCTTTCCAGAGCACCTTCTCTTCTGTAGAAAGTTCTGATCCGCAGAGCGAGAAGCCCCAATTAAATGGAAGGCATTACCATCCAAATTAGCAACACTACCGTCAATACTCAATGAGGAGATAAAAGACCTAGTGGATGACATGGTCGGAGTACACGTTGAGCTATCGAAATTAAGACTAATCCCACTATTGCTACGCCGGTACATCATATCTGCCTGTTGTTTCAATTGCTGCTGCTGTAGTTGATACTTCAACCTCCGCTGTTGCTGTTGTTGGGCAAAATGAAAGCTTGAGGAAGGTGTTTGTTGGGCCAAATGAAGAGGGCTTTTACTATGTGAGCTTAATTCCAGTGAAGGGTATCCTAAAGTAAGAGTGCTTTTCACATTAGAACCAATTTCTTGAACAGAAGCTTCAGGAGATTTGACAGGTAGCAACTGAAGGGCTTTAGGGTGATCATCAATTTTGCAACTTGGGTTTTCTAAAAGGAGGTTTTGAGGAAAAGGGGTCAGAATTTTCTTGGCTTTTCTTACTCTTGCATGACCCAAACTGGAATTTAGAAGAGTAACCACTTTGTTGAACTTGTGAACAGCTTCTCCAGTTTCTCTAACTAAATTTCCATACTGTTTCTGATCATGTTGTTGAGTTAACAGACTAACAACTCTATGACAACTCTCAACTGCTACCCTGTTAGCTTCCTCAATCTCCTCCATTTCACTAACAAAAGGTACAATAACAAAAGAAAGAAAGAAAGAGCCCTAATTCCTAAAATAAAAGAGATTCCAACCAAAAGAACTAAACATCCTTGAAATAATTTAGCTCAAAAAAGTAGCATCATGACAACATAGCAGGTAAAAAATCAGATAGAACCAGACATGAGCTAAAATTAAACAGGAAAATAAGAGCATACAGTGAAGGTAATCAGCATCCAACAGAGGCAGTAGAGCTATAACATTGATCAAGAATGAAAACAAAGAACAGACCTTTACTTATGGGGTTGTGTCAAACCCTAGATTCTCCAATCTCCATGGGGCTGTGTTGATGGAGAGAGAGAGAGAGAGAGGAGAGTTTGGGAGGTGTGAAAGAGAAGACTTTGGTTAGCTAGAGAAATGTTACATGCCCAAAAAAATACAAAAGCTGCAATCTTTAAGTACTTATTTGTTGAAGAAAGAGAGATAATTAGAGAAAGAAACAGACAATCAGTAGGGAAGAAATCAACATTTCTTCAACCCTCTGACAAAAAAAGTGATTTACTAGGACTATTAATTATATTGGGGGTAACATATTACTACTACTAGTGTTTGTTTATTCTGAATGAAAAAGTAGAGAAATAAGAGTCTATGTGAAACTGGCGTCACAGATTTCAAAGGTTGGGTCCCAATATTGGACCTTACTACCTTGTTATTCTACACATCTTTTTTCAATAAGTATATGTCCGAATTGCTTTTCACTACTTCCAACGTGGCCTCGCATCTTGTCCTTTTCCCTACAAACACCATCTTATTGACTTAATTCCATCCTTTTTAATCTTAGTAATAACAATAATTATTCCCTTCGTACCTTTTATATATATATATATTCATATTCCTCTGTTCAAATTAGCTAATTTTATACCAAACATTTACATAAGACAACACTGCTCCGTGCTTAAGTCGTTTTAATTTCAGTTGTTGTAGTCTTGTAGCAAGTAATCTTCACTTTCAATTGTGAGTTCGAGTCTCTTCAAGACAAAATAAGAAATTCTTGGAAGGAAGGATATCCAGGGTCTATTTGAAAACAATCTCTCTATCCCAGAATAGGGTTAAGATCTGTGTACACACTACCTTTCCCAGACCGATTAAGTGAGATTATACTGAGTTGTTATTGTTGTTGTAGTCTTGTAGAGGTTCAATATTTAAAAAAAAAGATTTTTGAATTCAAGCGGAAATTGTTCTTATTGTTGTTGTAGTTGTAGTCTCGTAGAGGTTCAATATTTTTAGAAAAATAAAATTTTGAATTCAAGCAGAAACAAAAAAAATACTTGATAATTTCTTCTCATTCATTCAAGTTTTGCTGGTGGAAGATTAATATTCCGATAAATTAGTTGAAGTGTATGTAAGCCGGTTCGAACATCACAATTATTGAAGAAAAAAAAAGACATCGAAACAGTACATTGTAAAATAACTACGATCTAAAGGGATAAACAAGTTGTAATAAGGCAAAGGCTGCTGTTATACAGTGCATATCATTTTCATTGATGCTAACAATTATTATTAATTAATATTGTTAATTGGAGTAACAAGCATATAAAATAAGCCCATAATGTTGTCCAATTGTCATAACTAAACCAAATTACATTGAACTTTTACACATCTAGAAATTATCTAAAAGGACATGAACACACAGATACGAACCAAATTTCACGTCCAATTGTCATTTATCTTGTCTTATTTATCATGTGAATATTGGAACTAAACGCCGGTTTTGTACTTATCACGTATTCATGTCCGTTAAAGGTTTTAAGGTTTAAAACGTGTTAATCATTCATTGATTTTTTTCGTTCCATTTTAATCAACTAATGTTAGTATAAAAGTAATTCAATAGTTATGTGATCACAATTCGAATTTTATTTATGAACTAAAAAATAATGGATTGTACCACTCTAACCGATGGATAGTCGCTCTTCTCTGTCGAAAGTCTAATTTGTATATCAAAATTAAAAATTGACTATATAAAATTTTAATGTACTGTAACATAAATATTAGTCCCGTTGCAAAAGAGTGTTAAGTGGTTCATCGTAAAAAGAGTATTCTATGATTTTACGGCTATATTTCTAATATTTAATAGAGGTAAATGTCACAAATAGTCATACAATTATGATATTTTATTACTAAAGATTAAAGTCATATACAACTGTGTTTTCTATAAAAATCACAAGACTTTCACTTTGTGTACTTCGGGAGGAATGGTTTTATGTTTCTTTAATATATTTTAATTTGGATCGGGGTTAATCCTTTTTTAATCGGGTCAATATTAGTGAGACTGAAAATAAAAACAAAAAAAGATGTGAAATAAAATAATATTGTAGAAAATTAAATTTCCGGCAATTATGACTTTTGTGTCAATATTTATCTTCTTATTCAAGCCTTTTATTTTTACTTTTAAAATTTTCGTTCGAATTGATTGTAATTACTCCATGTGTTAAAAATTACTGTTATGCGAGTTTGTTGAAAAAACTTATAATTATATAATTATTTATAAAATTTACCCAATTTGATAGTACTAATATGTAACAATTATTAGCCAATAATAAAATACCAATCATTAATCAAAGGGGGTAAATGCGTGAGGATTGGATAAACCATTGTGGAAATAGAATCACCTAAATAGTAGGAATACACTCACGAACATTTTTATTTTGTAGCTCATACAACTTATACTAGTTGTGTAAAGCCTTTTTTTATTTCACAACTGTTTGAGTCCCATAATTTTGTGGACCCAATGTATAAGATATGTATCCACAATTATGTGAGATAAAAAGAAACCACACATAACTAATGGAGTATAAATTATGTAAGACACAAAATAAAACCACTCTACATTCACTTTAGTCCAAAGGTGTTTGAAAATGAGGTTGACACTTCCATACCTAAATTATAACATTGGACTTTTACGTTTTTTCTCCTAAATTTTGCTTTAAGTGATTTTCCCTCGCCCGTCGAATTGGCGCAATCGGGACCACCTAAAGCATCCTATATAGCTAGCCGTTTGGGCAAAATATGTTTATTCTTTGTGTATACTATTAGATATACAATATGACAAAATATCCAGGATAACAAGCCTTTCAAATTAGTACTACTCCTTAATAATTTTATAACTTTTTCGATAAATATTGATTGTCAATTAAGTTTTTAATGATTTTCTAGTTAGATCGTTTTGTGTTTCGAATATGAAATCTTAGACGAAGGTGCTAAATTATTTACAATTTAAATATCAAATGTTAGCCAGCGCTTGCACATAAAAATGTGAAATTTTCGAAAACAAAAATTAAAAAATTTATAAGTAAAAATTAGAGTTCTAGTTGGAGATGAATACAATTTAGAACTGTTTTTGAATTTTTATGAGTGATTTGAAGTGAAATTTTTAAAAAATAATGTTTTGAAGTTTTTTGAATTTCTGAATTTTTTAAAATTCAACTTCAAGTGAAATTTAAAATTTTTATGGCCATACACAATTCAAAAAATTTTAAAACAAAATTATAAAAAAAAAAAAATTTATGACCAAACGGGGCTTAGATTTGTATATGTATTGCATAATTCATTGAATTGCGTTAGATTCTCTATCTCTAAATATAGAAGTAACACTTGCCTCTTTTTACGCAAAAGTGTTGTACCCTACACAATAGCTAATTTAATTTTATACTCCAGTGACTTTAGCTGTTGTATTTCCTTCCATTGAAGATGTTGCTTAAGCAGAGTAAATTCTACTGATAATCCAAAGTTATTATTCCAAAATCACAATGAAATTTTTTGGTTCGTTTTCTCTTATATTTATACAAATAAATTATGTTTATACATGAAAATTGTGAAACGTATTTATGCAAGTAAACCACATAAAAGTAAATATAAGTAAAATTTTAGAATAAACATCGATTGTTTATCTGAAAAATGGAAAAAAACTTGTTAACCGGTTAAATAAGGTGATCTATAATGTAAACTTTTTAACACAAGGTATCTAATAACGAGTGATCATATGTTTTAAGTGCCAGCATTTTGCATTGACAACAACGGATAATAGAGGAATATTTTACTCTGAAAATGGCAGCTACAGCTCCTACAGTCCTATCCTATCTCCAAAAGCCAAAAGGGGTTAGGTTCAAAACCAGTTCCTCAAGTCATAGTCAGGTTTTACAATTGTAGTATATAGGATTAGATGTAGAAAACTGTAACACCCCCCCCCCCCCCAAAGTTGGTGATGATGGAGGTTTCTTTAGGGTTAGGTGTATTTATAATAAGTTTGTTAACGGTAGTGGTATATTTGTATGCAAAGTATTACGCAGATCAAATATAAATAATATTCAAAAGTAAAGGGATATAAATGACCATTTTCCCTACAGTGCTTTCATTTTACATTCCACCTAAACTGTTGTATACGCCTTGCCTTTTTAGTAGGCTTTTGGACATAAAAATTATAATTTAAAAATAAAAATATTTGTAGTTAAGTTGGCAAATGATATTTAGAATATAAAATTATGTTTAAACGTGCGTATTTTTACTTGGAAAAATATTAAAGTTTTGGGATTGGGGAAAGAAATCTTTTTGAAAATGGTCATAGCCACTTTTTTATTTTTGAAAAATCTCAAAAAACTGACAAAATTCAATGGACAAATACGTTTTTGATAAAAAAATCGGAAAAAGGAATAGAAAAAAATCTATGGACAAATGGGCCCTTAGTATATGTTAGATAAAGAAAAAACAAATATTATCTCGAGCAGCAGGAGTAGTCTTTTTTTATTTTTCTAGTCGATATTTAGTTTATTAGTCAGACTATTTCGATTCGTACCGTGCGAGCCTATTAAACTATCGGATTCGCACCACGTAAACCATACTAACAGTCCCCAAAAAAAAAAGTCATTTCCAGGACTTAAAGTCGAGATCACTAGGCAAGCCGCCCATGCTAAGGTTTGCTGTTCCTGCGACATAATTCTGATGTATTTGCTATTCTTAAGAACACGTTAGGATGTACATTTTCTATGTAAGAAATCGCTGTTGCAATCTCTTTGGTGCTTTAACGTTAAACCTTCTCAAAAGAACAATAAATCCCTTTACAAATTAAAAATAGAAAAAGAAAAAAGAAGGCAACTTTTGGGGAATATTTGTCAATTTGATTCCATTCGAGAGTATTCATGGCCACACTTTTTCAAAGCAGTAGCAGTAGTATTATTATTTAAGTGCAGTAATTGTAACTGCTTTATTCAACTAGTCGTTGTTAAATAGTTGGAGAGCAGGAAAAGAGAATTTCAACGGATTACTTACTTTAAAAGGCACAATATTGTTGATATATATACACACTGCTTTTTCTTTTGTTTGCTAAAAAGCATAAAAAAGCTACGTCAAAGCAAAGTAGCGCCTAGGGATCCTCTACTTAAAACTGATTTAGTAGAATACAGAATTTGAAACTGCGAATCTAACAAACTGGCATTGGACCCCCAAAAAAGAACAAATTTTACATAAATGATTGGGCTTATGGTCGAGTCCTAGAAGATTTTGCTCAAAGGGAACAAAGGCAACTAAACATGCTTTTGGTTTATAATGAAACTTTAATCATAATATGGGTGGAAGTAGTAGAAACTGTAAACTTCATTTTATGTGTTCTAAGAACTCGATTTTCCTCGATTTGCATGCGCAATTTATGTCTTTTTCTGAAAAGTTTTATGAGAAAATTGACGAAAATGAGATATCGTGCCTTAAAACTCATTTGAGTTGACCCCGGTCAATATTTTGTATAAACGGACTAGGATCAGTATTTTGATGGTTCCGGTGGATCCGTGTCGTAATCTGAGACTTGGGCATATATTACAATCCAATTCTAGTATAGGTTGTGATGGCGCCCAGCGCGGCTTCTAAGCAAGCCAACAATGAACTAACCACATAATTTTCCTTTCTAATAAATAAAACGAAACCAGCTGAGTATCTGACAGAGTTTTTCCAATTAAAGTGACATTATTCGAAATGAAATTATTTAATTTAATTTTTTCAGAGTCGCCATTTGGACTAGTTTATCTGGTATCCCTAGTCACCATTTTATTTTAAAATCCCAAATCGAGGAAAATTCGACTTTATTTAAAAGTCTACGAATCAAAATTCTAGATAAGGAATTCAGTTAACCCGGAAGAAGGTGTTAGGTATTCTGAGATTCCGTGGTTCTAGCATGGTCGCTTAAACTATTAAAGTTGGCCTATTATCCGATTTATTCATGTTTTAACCTATTGTGTAGTTTTAGTTTTATAACCGCTTTTAATTATTTTTAAAAAGGGTTTTAGGAAAATTCAACATTATTTAAAATATGATGTGAACCACGCTACATGATATGCACTCGCGGTTAGCAATACGTTCTATTTAACATTGTTGAGGAATTGAAATTGCGTTACATGAAATGTAGAAATTTAAAAATTACAACTACGTCACGAGAACCATACCTGTAACTATGATTTAATTATTTAAAGGACGCGCCTAAAGCAACTACGAAGGTTCAAATTAATAACAATATTTGTGAGGGCCATTGAGAATTTAATTGATGGCACACCTCGATTTTTTTTAAAGAGTTAGTTCTTAATCTAATCTTACAAGGGCCATGAATTATAAATTTCGTTTGGCATGGCGCACCTCATATATTCTATAAAAGCCAACTAATTTATGAGGGCTATGAGTTTAGGGGTTTTATTTAGCATGGCACACCTAAGTGGTTTTAAAAAAAATTATTTAATTAGGGCCATCTAAGGATATTCTTATTTGAAACTAACTTAAGCTTAACAAAAGCTAAATGATTATGAAAGGTTTTTAAACGTTTTGGACAAAGGGAATGGGCCAGCAATGGCTTATCATTTGAAAGAATCAGCTGTAAGGGTTGTATTTGGGCTCATGAATTGGCCCAGTAGAGAAGAAAACCCCAAGTTTCCGCCCAAGCTAAGGCTTCGAACAAATTTACCCATATTGGGCTTATTCTAGGCGGGCCCAGTCAACGTCTGGGCCTGTCTACCTTATACTATAAAGGAAAACTTATTTGATTACAACAAAGGAACGCAAGAAAATAATCTGATTGAATTCAATTAAGCCATGAATTGAAAACAAACTGCAATTAAATTATTTAGCAAAAAGGGCCCAAAATCGAGCCCAAGCTTAAAATGAAAGAGGGTGGGAACACAAAAAGGGGGCTGTTATGGCTTGGTAGCCTAATTTGGGTCATTGCCAAGTCCAAAATTGCTCACAGACCCAAAACCTGCTAAGGCTCATTTTAGGATAAAACAAGCATAGTTATACTGGTATCAATGAAATGCCTAACATGCTGGGCTTTAACCATTATCATTGACTTAATAAAACGAGATGAAACTTTAAACTGGTCATATATCACCTTAAATTCAAGATATTCTAGTGTTCTAATGATCATATCATTACTCGAAAATGAATATATTAAGGTAATGTAAACTATTGATTAACTATAAATCTTTATCACTACTTAACTCAAAAAGTATTAACTATGCAAATTGAACACTGATTTCTTTTTGAGAAGTATATGAACTTAACTCTTAGTTTTGCATCATGACATCACATAATATCTTCCTGGCCTTACTCAATGAAATGGACAAAACAAGAAAGGGCCAGCCCATTACATAGTTTTCTTAGGCTTTCACAGACCCAAACTCACAACAATAAACTGCTGAAAGCATTCACCTCTACTATCTTTTACATTATACCTATTCACAAGGAAGTTCCATGTTTACCTAGTAGCAGCCACAAATCATAAAGCACTAAATAACATACTCATGAACAAGGACTACACAGCTATGAAATGATAAACATAATCAACTTGAACTAATCAGACTACTACATTAGAGAACTGCAATTGAAACTCCAAGCAGTGGTCTTCCATGATGCTGCTAGCTCCCATACATGAGCAGATTTATGGTTAATCTTTGAACTCACATGAATCTGACCATTTAGAGGTCAGATTCATTTAGAGAATGGCTGAACATATGTAACAACTATATTATCATGTGAACTCAATTAACAATCTAATCCTATTAGTTAAGAATGGGCACATGGAAATGGTCTATGTCACCTAAATTCAACAGATAACAAATACTGCATTTAACACACAAATTAATTCAAGTTTTAAACTCACACAATAACAACATGTAGTTTGGAATACTAACATGAAAAGAACAAAAATCCATCATAGGTAATTATGCAACTTTTGATCCCCATATCATTTTAACAAAAAGGCTTATTATATGAAGAAAAGTTGAGTTCAAATACCTTGAACAATCAGCAATAAGAACCAGTGAGTGCTAGAGTAGGAAATACTGAAAACACTTGAAAAGAGCAAGGAGAAGCAGCAGAAAATCAAGTAGCCCAGCAACTAAGGAATTCTTAGAATTTTCAAATCAAAACCAAAACATTTTAAGCCATAAATCCTCAGTAAAATGAACCAGAATAAACTCTATTTCAAACCATGTTTATAGCTTGTGAAGAATTAGGAGATGAGAGGATTTTTCATTTTTTTTTTTTAAGATTCTAAAGTCTAAACTTTTCAGAGAGAAGGAACTTTCTGTGCAAAGAATCATGCTAAAATCTGTCTCAAATTTGTGTATGAACTATAAAAGGCACTATATATAAGGGTACAATGCCATTTGTTGAAGGAATTATTCCTCAGCCATAACAATATATTCCAACAGAATTGGACAACTGATTTTCCCTTATTGGTTTCACTACTTTGTGATAACCAAGTGAGGCCAGCTGCCCTTCTAGAATATTCTGATATTTTTTAATTAGAAAAACTCTAAATTGCCCTTCTAAAGCTTCTAAAACTCCTCAGCCATAACAATATATACCAGTTTTATTTTAAAATTGGATCAAACAACTAACTCGTAGTACAAACTTTTTGAAGTGTAAACGGATTTTGATTACCATTAATTGACTGTTCTTGTTAAGAACATTCGAATAATGGAGGTTCTAAGTCCATTTGACAAAATTTAACCGTAAAAAATCAGAAAATAGGAAAAGCTAGGGTTCGATAATTCTAAGATTCAACATTTGTAGAATTTGGATGGGATTTTGAGGAATGAAAGGTGATACAGGGGTAAGAGAGGGTTGAGAACTGTATGGTATGAATTTGGTGGGGTTTGAAACAACTAGGTTTTTGGCCTTGATTTTTCGATTTGAGATTCGAAGAACTCGGCCAGGATTCGAAGGCAGAGGAGTGGAGATATAGACTTAGGGGGTTAAAAAGAGTTCATGGTGTTATTTCGGGGAAGATTGGACCATCGAAGTCACCGTGAGACGATTTTCAACGATGATTTACGGTGGAGGCGGCATGGAGTATGAGGGCGCGATTAGGGTTTCTTGTTGAGGATGAGATACAAAAATATGAAATTGTTATAAAATAATATAAGAACAAGAACAATATTGTAGAGAAAAGTATGGAGAGACAATTCTTATTGATTTGGGAATGAATTACAATAGAATAGAACCCTCTATTGATAGGAAGATGGTGACTTAGCAACCAAACAATAAACCTTAGAATCTCTCTAAATATAGACATTCACCATAAATATAATTCTATTTATAACACTCCCCCTTGAATATCTATTCAACATATAATGTGTTTCGTTAGAACCTTAACTAAAATAAAACTCAGTGGGAAAAAAATTCTAGAGGAGGAAAAAGAGTACACATATCTAATAATACGCCTTTTGGTTGCCTAATTAAAAACCTTGCAAGGAAAACCCAGTGGGACAAAACCTTGTAAGGGAAAAAGAGTGCAATGCGCATTAACTCCCCTTGATGAGAGCATCAATTCACATCCTTGAGCCTTCACATCGCAATCTTGTGCACTAGCTTCTTGAAGGTTGACGTCGGCAAATATTTTATATTAGTTTCAATGTATTTTCATAATGACATAACATAGAGATCTCTTCATTCATATATTCAGGTACTTGAATCTCTCGTGAGATATTATGAAGTGTTATGTCATTTGATCTTCTAGATTACTTGCCTCATTTACTATGACCATTTTGAGAAAATAATATACTTTCGTATATAACGTATATCAAACTGATATATATAACTTTGTTCTCATCAGCAATAGTTTAGCTATTAAGTGGAGGCACTCAATAAATCATTTTGCTAAACCATATGTGATGCAGACCAACTTATCAAGATGAACTTCTTGAATAGAAAATCTGGAATATGCTCTAAATTAAATTATTGAGCAAGTTGTCTCGCAAACACCATGTTGCGGGTTAATAATAATCGCACATGTAACCATCTCATAGATGCATCTTATGTGGTATACATGGCAGGTAAATGGGCCCATATTCACCTTTGATATTTCCAGCATTCACGAGATTCAATCCCAATTTTAGTTGGTCAATTAATTAATGAGAACAAGCAATGTAAAAGAATTCGTAAAGAACTTTCTAGTTCTTTAATATTTACCCATGTGAATTCTCTATTATTTTTGCACATCATACTTAAATTGGTATGGCAAAACCAATTATGCCAACTGGATAAATTATCAATATTGATAAACTTCAGATTTACACCATGATATATGCAATTATGAATAAACTCCAAGTTTATTATGATATGGGGTGTTATATCAATATCCACTTCATTGTGGTATTCTTTGTTTATGTAGTACAAATTGGAGAATAAAGTGGGTAGCTTTTCGCATACATATTACCCCACTACAAGTTGTAGTAACAGAAGATATTAAATCTGTCCTTTATTTATAGTCTCAATATAATCAATCGTTTTCGCGTATACTTTGGAAACTGAATAAGTTTCTTTGAGACGTAACACAATACCTTATTGGTAATTAATTGTGTTTCTCCAAAATAGTAATAATTGGCTCTTCTAGAGCTCTCAATCAATTTTGTACTACCACAGATTCATCAACATCCATGTGGTGAATATCTCTTTTAAGAGAAAGTTATACCATTATGTATATGGTCAAAATTATATGCAAGATCTGTTTCTTGAATTACCGTTGTCTTTTAATAATCACAATGCCAAAATATTTTGGCGTACAATAGGTACGCGACCAATGACCATTCATGCCATAATAATGACATTATTTATGGTATTATCTCAAACTTTCTTCTAGAGGTGAGTGTGGTATATTCATTACCACTAGCACGTTTGTGAGCACGTGATTTTTGCCTTACTCGAGAAGTACTACCAGAAAATTCAAAATAAAAATAGTTTCGTGTTGGGCATGATTTGTGTGATTTTGTGTTAACTTTATCTTTTGTGTGCACGTTTATTTATTTAAATTAAAAAAATACAAAAATATATGCTAGGCTTTGCATTTTCAGTGTTTGATATCGAAGTCATGTGATTTACATTTTTTGGGTGATATGTAATTGTGTGCGTTAGTTGTAGTAAGAACAGCGGTGTTATAGGTTGATATATATACATATGTGTGTATATATATATATATATATGTATATATACATATATATATATATATATATATATACACATATGCATATAATACCTCATGAAGATCCGAGTTGGGCCAAATTTTAGTCTAAAAGCCAGGCCCAAATGAATTGCCTCTGATCTGGCCCAAATATCCGTCCAGCTTCAGCCTATGTAACGCTTGATCTGGACCGTTGGATTTTAGTATCCAACGGCCCAGATTAATCCGTTAATTCCAAAATTCATTCAGCCTAGGACTTAACCAAACGGCACCGTTTGGTTTAATTGAGAAGATCCTGATCGTTGATCAAGTTTGATCCAACGATCAGGATTTAACTACTCAAAACATATATAAACTCATTTCCATACCCCGCCCCCCCAAGCCAGACCCCCCCCTCTCCCCTCATCTCCCTCAGAAGCTCTCAAAGCCCGGTGTAACGCCGCCCTCCTCCGCCGTACTCCGCCTGCCGGAAATCGCCTCACGGCGGTTCCGGTAGGCCAATCAAACCCAAACCAACGCCAAAACCTTCCCCTCACCTCCCCCATCACGATCCCAGCCTCCATTAACCTCGAATCATGCCGGAGCTCCTCGAATCTTCATTTGAAGATTCGAGTCAAACTCGAACCTATGCCAAACCCCCCCAAATTCACACCACGGTCTCCTCACACCTCCCCCACACTCCCATTGACATTGGTTTGCTTCGAATCTAACCAAAAATACAAAAGCCCCAAATCCGAGCCCAAGAACCCTAATTTTTGAAGTAACTCAATTTAAGCCGGGTTAGCCGCAATTGAAGTCCAAGGGACTTTAGTCTAGGTGTTCTCAATCGAGAACATCTTGATTAAAGCCCGTTTGGCTTCAATAATTCCAAATTTTGGTTCGAAGCTTGGTTGGCAGTTTTCTTATGAGGTATTCATTCCTTCTTTGTTCGTTTTAATTCGATTGTGTGAATATGTGTGTGTTTTATTCATTGTTTCAATTTCTCATGCTTTTAATTTCTCATACCCGTTGCCCTGTTCTTCTCATTTGAGGCCTTTTATTTGGCCAATTCCCTCTGTTTTCAGTAGTTAAAACGAATCATAGGTCCAATGTGATTAAAGTCGTCAAGCAATTAATTCATATTTCTGATTAGTTCCTTGATCCCTGAATCTGCCTGATACAATTCATTGGTGTAGAGCTTGTTACTGTTTGATTCAGATTAAAGGGGGTTATTGGGTTGTAGTTAATAGGTTAATTGTTTAAATCACACACCCATACAAGGGCTAGTGGAACTGAGCACAGCAGGGCATCCCACTGAGGCTCACTGCCACCAGCATTGTTTAATGCTGAGTCCATACTTTGGACAGTAGGTAGTGGGGAATGCAGGGAATTTGATGGGTCTGGCAGAGTTGGGAGTGGGCAGGGTGATAGTAACCTTAGGGGGGGATACAGACAGACCTTAGAGAGTGTGATAAGCAAAAAATACCTGGAGAGAACATAGACATACAGTAGAGATTTTCAGAGTACCTGGAGAGAAAGTAGGAGCAGGGGTTCATTTCCTTATACACCTAAAAGATACAGAAAAGAAAACTACTGTTCCATTGGCCTGGGTCACTGTTTCGATTGTATTGCTTCAGTGATTGAGTGTTTGGCCAGTGTTGTGGTGGTGTTTGTATCCGTGTGGTTGCTGGTTGGTGTGTTTGTTTGTTGCTGCCTGGTTTGGGTGTTGTTTGTTGTTACACTGTTGGGTTGCTGGCTGGTCTGTGTGTTGCTGCCTGGTGTGTTTGTTTGTTGCTGCCTGGTTTGATTTGGTGCTGTTTGTTCCATTGTTGGTGGCTTGGTTGCTCTTGGTCTATTGGTGGCTGGCTGGTTTGTAGTTATTGCTGCCTGGGTTGATTATTGTTGCTGGTTTTGAGTGTATGGTGCTGTGTTGGTGTTCATTTGCCACTGTTGGATGTTTTGTTGCTGTTGGGTCTGTTTATTGCTATTTGGTTGTAACTGGTCTGTTGAGTGCTGTTGGTGATTGACCACTGTTTTTGCCTCTTGTGGTCTGCTCTTGGGAATCTGGTTTGGCTATCACTGTTCCATTGATTCGGATATTGTTTGTTGCTGCCTGGTTGTTTATTGCTGCCTGGGTTCAAGTTTTAGTCACTAGTTCAGTGATTGATAAAGTTCGATTATTGTTGGTTGTTGGGTTATTAGCTGGTTCACCATTTGTTATTGGTCTTTGATTGTTGCTCCTGCTACTATTCCTGTTACCGTTGCTGCATTACCATTGCTCACTCTTCCTTGTTCTTCCGTATTCCAGGTACACATCTCTGTTATTGTAGTTCCCTGGTTCGAAAAGAATGAAGTTTGAAGCTTATGCATAAAGTCTATTGAAACATGTAGTCGCCTAAAGTTCTTATGTTTAATTACATTCTGTTATTTTCCAATTAAACTTGTATTGCTAGTTTTAGTTATGGAAAAATGTAGCTAGGCCAAAGATACACTGTCGTTAAATAAGCATATAAACCTGAATTAGTCTGTTGTGTCTCTATTCAATCATCTCTGCTAGTGTGTAATCTCCAAACCTGTTAACGTTAGACCTTATGCTAAAAGCAAGATTAGCTAGGGAGTTGTTACTCAACGGAATGATGTAATTAGATTAAAAAGAGTCGGGGCGCATTTCATGTGACCCGACCCCAATTTTGGGCAAGAGTAAACAAAGCGTGTCAGGAACCACAGGCGCATTTCATGTGGTGTGGTTCGTAGCAAGTTTTAAGTAATTTGGAATCAACTCTTAAGTAAGATACAGTGGGATGTAGTTCGCTTTAGATTTGAATCGAAGGTACGCCTCGCCCAATAGTTACACTAATCACATAGCCGTCATAAATGTACATATAAATACTTAGATTTCGAGATGCGTCGTTTCTTAACGAATATCACGCCTTTCTCAACAGTTGTAAATAAGTAGTTGATCCGGGTGCATATTTTAGTTGTACCTTGTTTCTTTTAATACGGGTGTGCATTTCATGTGACCCAAATCCAAACCCCGAAATGTTGAATAAGAATGTGTTGAGGATCCGGGTGCATTTCATGTGACGTGATTCGAAAGCATATTTTTAAGCAACTTTCTCTTTCGTAAATCACAACCAATAATAAAAGCGGTAAAGGGGCGTTAACTTGCACTAAGTACATAATTGTAAAAAAGCAGACAGATAAGCCAAACACGACAGTTGAGCGACCGTGCTAGAACCACGGAATTCGGGAATGCCTAATACCTTCTCCCGGGTTAATAGAATTCCTTATCCGGATTTCTGGTTCGCGGACTGTTAAATAGAGTCATTCTTTTCCTCGATTCGGGATTTAACCGGTGACTTGGGACACCATAAATCTCCCAAGTGGCGACTCTGAAATAATTAAAATAAATCCCATCTCGATTGTCCTTTAATTGGAAAAAACTCTTTGCATCCTTGCGGGTGCGTAAAAAAGAGGTGTGACAGCTCTGGCGACTCTGCTGGGGATTATCTTTAGAACTCGAGCTCGGAATAACTGTTGTGTTTGGCATATTTTATTATCCGATTTTTTTTACATGTTGGCATCAATGTGCAAAATGTTGTTTTTACTGCTTTGATATTGTGTGAACTGTACATATAAATTGTGCCGAAACCAATCTCCTCTCTGAGTCTTCTAAATCATGAAGAAGGGTGCACTTCGTGTGACTTCTTTTCTGTATAGTGTCTAATTCCCATTTTAGAACGAGGTTTGGATAAGTTGCAAAACCGGTGAAGCTTCTGTATTCCCGGGTTGCTGCCTCCTCCTCGGCTCGAGCTGTCCGCTCGGGTAAGCCAAGTCTAGAACAGATAAACCCGGGTTTTTAAACCTAGAATAACAAAGCTTCATGCCGGATCCCTAGTAGGAAACGTTTATTTGCATCATGTCTCATTTGGCTTAGGGGACTCAACACAGGGGTTGGGTCCGTCTAGGACAGGTGACCTGAAATGAACAGACTATCCTGCTGCATCCTGTTTGTCTTACGCATTTATCTGTTATAGACTTGCATGCTGACCGGCTAAAAAAAAAAAAAAAAAAAAAATGTGTGTGTGTTTTACTCTTAAGATAGAAATAGCTTATTTGTTTTCCTTTAGTAAAGTGAATAAATAAATAATGCCGTTTGTTTCGTCAAAACCGAACTACGCAGGTTTGATTCTCGCCATTAGGTGTGATACGTAGGCAACCCTAATCGGGTCCAACCACCCCTTCAAAAAATTAAAAAAAAAAAAAAAAAAAAAAAAATGTCGAAGTTTTAGTTTTCAATAAAATCAAAGTGATGCCGTTTTTGCAAATAGCCGAATGTTCCCGAAAAGGACGCCGGAAGGCTAATTTCGTATAAACGGCCACCTTTGGGTCAATTTTGATTTCGATCAATTTACCCCACAGCCTTAAAAGCCTTCGTCCCCGAGACGTTGAAAGGCCGTGATTGAAAACTGATTTTTTTTTTTTTTTTAGCAAAACAAAGTTGTTTTCTTATTTAAATCACCTTAATAAATGTGCAGGATGAGCACGAATCAGAATAAATCATTTTCAATCTTTAGTGAGGTCCCTCGGCAGCTCCGTATATGGTGGAACGATTTGGAAGACAGTAGCAAAAAGGTTGTAGGGAGAATTTTGGGAGGTTTGGTTGATCTGTTGAATATCGAGCCAAGGGAGGACATCATCAAGGCACTGGTATCTTTCTGGGATCCGACCCGCAATGTGTTCCGTTTTGTTGACTTTGAATTGACGCCCACATTAGAGGAAATTGCGGGCTATGCGGGACTTAATGGGAAATTAAGAGGGCAATACCTGCTCTCACCAAGACCGGTATCTCCACATGGGTTTCTGGATCTGCTGAGCATTAGTCGGAAGGTGAAAAATGATGATCTGCTGAAAGGGTATTGCGACCTCCAATTCTTATATCAACGGTACGGCACTCCTCGGGGTTTTGAAGAGTCAAACCTTGGACTGACTCACGCAGGGAATAGAACCAAGTGGGAGGCCAGACGAATTCTAGCATTCCTAACGACATTCTTGGGGGTTGTGATTTGTCCGCGCGAAGATAAGAAAATAGAGATAAGTCTGGTAGGAATAGCCGATGTTGCAATCAAAAAGGCTACCAGCACGGTGGTCCCTTTGGTTTTGTCCGAGATCTATCGAGCCTTGACTGTATGCCGAGAAGGGGGCAATTTCTTCCAAGGTTGCAATCTGTTACTTCAATTATGGATGCAAGAACACCTCCATCACCGAACACAATACATGAACCATGGGTTGACCGGAAAAAACTGTATCAGGGGTTTCGAAGAACGGATGATGGGTGCTGTATTCCCTGAAGGCGTCGAGGCATGGCTTGCACGACTGAGCTCAATAGAAGCCGATCAGATTGAATGGGCATTCGGGTGGTTACCCGATACTGAAGTAATATATATGGCAGCCGAGGAGTGTTATATCCTTCTGATGGGGATCCGCAGTGTCCAACCATATGTCCCTCGCCGTGTATTACGTCAACTAGGAAGGTTTCAGGTTATTCCTACCGATCAAGACCTAAGGAAGTACGCCATTGAGTTGAGCCCGGGAGTTGTCTTCCCCGAAGAGAAGGTTAGAAGGCCGTGGCACGAATGTCGGTTCCTTGAGCCTAAAACCATGGTCCGGGAACTAGCTAAGGGAGAGGTGGACCCAAAGTACAACGTGTGGTTCGGGAAAAGATTTCGGATTCGTCGGAAATGTTCTAAAAGAGCCCATGTCCAACAGTTCACGGAAGATTCACAGGAACAATGGAATTGGCTAGCAAAGGAGGAGGGGTACAGGACGAAGATTGGCAGGATAGAACAGCAGGTCCGGGACCTTCAGTTCGAGAAGAACATGCAAGCCGCCACCGACGAAGGAGACAAAAAGAAATTGGCACAAGAAAATGACTTCTTGAGAGCTCAAATCCAGCAAATGAAAAGAGATGCTGACAGACAGTCGAGGAGTCGGGCCGACGAAAAATTAATAAGGGGTTTGAGAAGCCAAGTCACCGACATCCAAAGAGAATTGGACGAGTCAAAAGCCCAAATAACGAGGATCCGTGCCGGCTGGAAAAAGGAGGCACATCAACATGCACTTCACCTAAAGCGGGTGGAAGAAGATTACACTGATATCATCACTAGCCTGAGGGAAGCAAATGTTGTCCTTAGGGAGCGGGTTTTCAAGCAAGCCCAAGATGCCAGAGCAGACCTCGGCCGCTGCCACAATTTGATGGCCCGACTGCAAGGACAAGTGGATAGGCTCCTAGATCAAGTCACCAACAATGCTCGAAGATTGGGGGCGAAAAACCAGCAAATAGAGCGGCTACTCGGAGAAAGGGACATGATCAAGGATAGAATTGGAGAAATCGGGCACTATGTCACCATGAAGTGCCTAGCTTGTGAACGAATGCCCCGCGCCGATCTTTTCGCTTCAATTATGGGTTATGTTCATCGGATCATGGAAGAGTTGAGGGAGCTGCACAAGGACCTCACACCAAGGCCCGCGGCAAGGCCGAATGATGCCTCGCGGGCCCCCAGGGATTTTAGGGCATTAGATTTTTGATTGAAAATGTATTCGAAATGTTGAGTCAAGCTAGTTGGCATTTTTATCTTTACTTTCCCAAGTCAAGCATTTTCTTTTGTTTTTGCTGATTATTGTAAGACGTGTTTTGTAACTACACGGTTTTATTTGATATAAAAGTTACTGAATTTTGCCACAATCTTGTTACAGAACTACGCTCGGTCTGATTCACGCAAGAACGTGATACGTAGGCAATCCGCATAAAGATTCGACCACCACTAAAAAGAAAGAAAAAGAATCCAAAGGTTAAATAACAATAAGGCTTGCAAAGATAGTCGAAAGAAGAAAAAAAAAAAAGAAGAAAAAGAAAAAGAAAAAGAAAAAGGGCCGGAATGACGCATGTTAAGAGTACATGTAGAAAGGGTTATTTGGTTAGGTGCATTGCATCCAACGTGCTATAACATATCTGTCAAACTCGGTGAACTAACAAGTTTGTTGCATATGCCAGAGAAAGTTTAGCAGTTGGTTTGACAGAATATCCTGGCCAGCCATCACTACCGTACTAGATCCAAAGGACCAGTTACAGTAAGCATGTCTAGTTCTGGCAAGAGTCTTGAGGAAGAAAAATCCGAGCTGCAAATCATGAAAGAAGAAGTAGACCGGTTAAAACAACGGATAACAGAGATGCACCTGGCCTGGGCCAGGGAACAGTCTTCACCAAACCGCCCTACTCTCGCCTCGGCTCCGGAACATCCGCCCATCGATCCTTCGACAAGCGCCCCGATCTATCCATACTTTCAGGGGGAAAACCCATATGCCACCCACATTCCACCAGCCAAACCAAATCCTCCTCCAGTCGCCCCTGTTTTTGTAGCACCTCCACCTGCTCCTCTGCAAAGGCCGGCCAGCGAGCCATATGTTCGGATCCATGACAACTCTTACTATCCTCCAGAGCCTACTTTCAGGGCTCCTGAACCACAATCACATACACCTCACTGGGATAATCCGGCAGAACCGGAAAAACACTTCCAAAGTTCGGAGCACGAGGAAGTTGCCAGAAAAGTTAAAAGCCTGGAGCAGTCCTTCAGGAACATGCACGGTTTAGGCAACCAGGTCAGCGTCGCCTATAAGGATCTGTGTCCATTTCCGGACGTCCAGTTGCCAGCAGGATTTAAAATGCCCAAATTCGACCTATACGAGGGGCATGGTGACCCGGTGGCCCACCTGCGGGGGTTTTGCAGTAAAATGAGAGGGGCCGGAGGACGGGACGAGCTTCTGATAGCCTACTTCGGCCAGAGTCTGGGAGGATCGGCGTTGAGTGGTACACTAGACAGGATCCCAGTAGATGGTTTACGTGGGATGATTTGGCTCAAGCTTTTATCGGCCAGTTCCAATACAATCTTGAGATAATCCCCGACCGCCTATCATTGCTGAAATTAGAGAAGAAGCCTGCTGAAAGCTTCAGGGAATTTGGTTTCCGATGGAGGGAACAGGCGGCCAGGGTGGATCCACCGATGAGAGAGAGCGAGATGGTGGACTACTTCTTGCAGACATTAGAGCCCGCCTACTTCGGACATCTGGTAACGTCCGTAGGCAAATCATTCACTGAGGTGATAAAAATGGGGGTATGATCGAGGAGGGTTTGAAGGCCAACAAGATCATGAGTTACTCAGCACTGAAAGCCACCACTCAGGCTATCCAAAGCGGTACTGGAGGAGTACTGGGGAAGAAGAGGAGAGAGGAAGTTGCGGCCGTCGAGTCCGGGGCATGGTTCAGAAATAGAGGCCCCGCACCACAATATAGCCCACCCCAACCTCACCACCAAAATTACTCTCACAACCCATATAGCCGCCCACAACATTACTATCCCGCACCTGATCCCCATTTTACTGTCCACCATGCACAGTCCTATTCCGCACCTCCCGCTCATGCACCGTGGCGTGCGCCAAACCCCCAGAATAATCATCCACCCCCAAGAGCTTACAGAAACCCCTCGGGCGCGAGTTTCCGTCCGAACCAGGCATTCAGGGGCGACAGGGCGCCGAGGCCAAAGACTTTCACTCCCTTAGGAGAGTCTTACACTAGTCTGTTCCACCGGTTAAAGCAGGTAGGGTTGCTGAGCCCTACTGAACAAAAGATTCCCAACCCACCACCTAGAAATCTAGACCAATCACTCTGATGTCAGTATTGTTCCGGGGCGCCGGGACATGATACAGAAAAGTGTTGGCATTTAAAGTCCGCCATACAAGAACTTATTGATACTAGGATGATTGAAGTGCCAGCTCCGAAAACTCCCAATATCACATAGAATCCTTTGCTAGCACATCATGAGACGCATATGATAGAGTTGGATCAGGGAGAGAGCAGCAGAAAATCTTCTCAATCGGTGATGATGATTAAAGCTAACAACAAGGTGGAAGGGGAAGTTGAAAAGGATAAAGTGTTAATTGAGTTGCCAACGAAGAAGCCGTCAGTGGTTGAGCCCGTAAAATTAGTATTGCAGGGAGCGAAGCCTTTGTTAACCATGAAGGGAGCTTATGTGGAGCCTGTGGTTATCAAACCAGTAGTGCAGATGCCAATCTTGAACACCAGGGCCATACCGTGGAATTATGATAAGGTTACAGTGATGTATAAGGGGAAGGAAGTTAAAGGAGAAATCAATGAAACTCATGGTTTAACTCGCTGCGGGCGATGCTTCGCTCCGGAAGAATTGAGGAAGACAAAAGTGGTAAGGGAAAACCCAGCTCATGTAAAGAAGGCAGTTACTGAAGAGGAAGCGGAAGAGTTCTTGAAAAAGATGAAGGCTGAGGACTATTCAATATTGGAGCAATTAAGGAAAACGCCCGCACAGATTTTATTGTTATCATTTCTAATCCATTCTGATAAACATAGAAAGGCGTTGATGAAAATTTTAAATGAAGCCCATGTGCCTGAGAAGATTTCAGTGAGCCATTTGGAGAAGATCACCAATCGGATCTTCGAAGCAAATCGGATCACCTTCACCGATGACGAGTTGCCTGAGGAAGGCACTGAGCATAACAGGGCTTCATATCTTACGGTGAAGTGTGAAGAGGCGGTGGTTACCAAAGTCCTTGTCGATAATGGTTCCAGTGCTAACATTTGTCCTCTCTCTACACTGGGCAAATTAAAAGTAGACATCGGCAGGGTACGCGAGAACAGGGTATGTGTTCGAGGATTTGACGGAGAAGGCAAAGCGTCGGTTGGTGACATAGTGCTAGTCTTGACAATTGGGCCAGTGGAGTTCACCATGGAATTCCAGGTGCTGGACATGGTGGTGTCATATAACCTCCTAATAGGGCGACCATGGATTCATGCCGCAAGAGCAGTTCCATCCAGCTTACACCAGCTCGTCAAGTTTGAATGGGACCAGCAGGAGATCGTCGTCCATGGAGAGAACGATCCACAATCGGGCACCATCATTCCCTTTGTTGAAACAGAAGAAGATGTTGGGCCGTGGGTGTATCAGGTCTGCGATGTGGTGTCCGCCCACCGAGTTCCGGAAGGGGAATGTATTCCCGGCGACAGAACAATTACCGCGGATGTCATGGTGGCGCATGAAATGTTGCGACATGGTTTCGTACCCGGTAAAGGGCTAGGTGCATCTCTGCAAGGAATTATACAACCGGTATCAGTGGTCGAAAACTTGGGAATCTTCGGCTTGGGATTCCAGCCAACCTCAGAGGACATCCGGCGAGCAAAGAAGAGTAAGCAGAAGACATGGGTGCTCTCAAAACCCGTTCCACGCCTTTCCCAATCTTTTATCAGGTCCGGAGCAAGAGGACATCCAGCGCCAAAGATTCCCGGTCCTACGGTCAGGCCAGACGAAGAGTTCTTCAGGAAGTTCGAAAACCTATTCACGGATGTATGTATGCTCGAAGATGGTGAAGGATCCAGTCATGCCGAGATACAATTTGTGGGACCAAAGGCAAAACTGAATAACTGGAAGGCTACTCCTCTCCCTGTCCGGAAGGAGTCTTGGTAGTTTATCTTGGATTGTTTTTCTTTCGAAATTTTGTATTGGGGGTTTGTCCCCGGAGTAAAATCCCGTTATTTTTAGTTCATTTTGATTTAAGTTTGCGGTTTGTTTTCCCTTTGTACAATTCCCATTAATGAAATGTGGTTCCTTCGCGTCTAATTTTGTTTATCTTTTTCCTTCTTTTTACTTTTCTGAACAGCCTTCTTGCAACTGATCTTAATGATATGGCGTGCTTAAAGATTAATCAACCCAGTCTAGAAAGTCAATCGGGTTTGGAAATAATAACACATGAAATAAGAAGTGACGAGAGCGAGTCGGAGTACGGCGATGATGAAGCCGTAGAAGAAATCGGTGAAGAATTAAGTCACTTCGAGGAAAAGCCCAAACCGAATTTAAATGATACCGAGGCCGTTAATCTAGGGAATGCGGATGACGTCAAAGAAACCCGGATAAGTGTCCATATTGAACCCAATCTGAGAGAAGAACTGATCAAAACACTCATGGAGTTTAAGGACATTTTCGCATGGTCGTACGACGACATGCCAGGACTCAGCACTGATCTAGTGGTTCATAGATTACCCACTGATCCGGCATATCCTCCCGTCAAGCAAAAGCTGCGGAAATTCAAGACGGAGATGAGTGTGAAGATTAAGGAGGAGGTAACCAGGCAGTTGCAGGCGAAAGTCATTCGTGTCACTCGATACCCTGAATGGTTGGCTAACGTAGTACCGGTGCCAAAGAAAGACGGAAATATCAGGGTATGCGTGGACTATCGCAATCTCAACAAGGCAAGTCCTAAGGATAATTTCCCACTTCCCAATATCCATATCCTGATTGATAATTGCGCCGGACGCGAAATTGGATCCTTTGTGGATTGTTATGCGGGATATCATCAGATTTTGATGGATGAAGAGGACGCAGAAAAGACGGCTTTTATCACACCGTGGGGGACTTATTGCTACCGAGTGATGCCGTTTGGTTTGAAGAATGCAGGGGCAACCTATATGAGGGCGATGACTGCGGTATTCCATGATATGATACACAAGGAAATTGAGGTGTACGTGGATGACGTGATCATAAAATCTAGGCGCCAAGAAGACCATGTTGCTGACCTCAGGAAGTTCTTTCAAAGACTCCGAAGGTACGACATCAAGCTCAATCCAGCCAAATGTGCATTCGGAGTTCCATCAGGAAAGCTGCTAGGATTCATCGTCGGCCGACGGGGCATTGAGTTGGACCCCTCCAAAATTAAGTCCATTCAGGAGTTACCCCCGCCGAAGAATAAAACAGAGGTAATGAGTTTGTTGGGAAGGTTGAATTACATCAGTAGGTTTATTGCCCAGCTTACGGCAACCTGTGAACCCATCTTCCGCCTATTGAAGAAAGACGCTGCGATAGAATGGACGGCAGAATGTCAGGAAGCGTTTGACCGGATCAAAGGGTATCTGTCAAATCCACCCGTACTAGTGCCGCCTGAGCCAGGTAGACCCCTGATTCTTTATCCGACGGTCTTGGAGAATTCGTTTGGCTGCGTACTGGGGCAGCATGATCTTACTGGCAGGAAGGAAAGGGCCATTTACTACCTCAGTAAGAAGTTCACAGTCCACGAGGTCAAGTACACTCATCTAGAAAAGACATGTTGCGCCCTGACTTGGGTAGCCCAAAAGCTGAAACACTACTTGTCTTCTTACACCACGTACCTCATTTCGCGGTTGGATCCGTTGAAGTATATTTTCCAGAAACCCATGCCTACAGGGAGGTTAGCAAAGTGGCAAATATTACTTACGGAATTCGACATCATATACGTGACGAGGACGGCTATGAAAGCTCAAGCCCTGGCCGATCACTTAGCCGAAAATCCCGTTGATGACGAATACGAACCTTTGAGGACGTATTTTCCAGATGAGGAAGTATTGCAGATTGAGGGGTTGGAACTAACCAAGGATCCAGGATGGAAGCTCTTCTTCGATGGAGCGGCAAACGCAAAAGGAGTCGGAGTAGGGGCTGTGCTTATATCTGAAACAGGACATCATTATCCTGTTACTGCTCAACTGCGTTTTCACTGTACCAATAATATGGCTGAGTACGAGGCATGTATCTTAGGGCTGCGATTAGCGGTGGACATGGATGTACGGGACGTCTTGGTCTTGGGGGACTCGGACCTTCTGGTACATCAGATTCAGGGAGAATGGGAAACCAGAGATTTAAAGCTTATCCCATATCGTCGGTGTTTGCATGATTTGACCAAACGCTTTCGATCGGTAGAGTTCAGGCACATCCCAAGGATGCATAATGAGGTTGCCGACGCGTTGGCTACTTTAGCGTCAATGCTACATCACCCGGACAAGGTTCGTGTCGATCCGTTGCATATCCATGTCCGGAATCAACATGCTTATTGTAATGTGATAGAGGAAGAGGTGGATGGTGAGCCATGGTTTCATGATGTCAAGGAATACCTCGGGTTAGGAGTATACCCAGAGCAAGCAACTGGAGATCAAAAGCGAGCTATTCGGCGGTTGGCGAACGGATTTTTCCTTAGTGGAGGGGTGCTATACAAAAGGACCCCGGATTTGGGATTGTTGAGATGTATAGATGCAAGTCAAGCCACAACAGTGATGACGGATATACACTCGGGAGTTTGCGGACCACACATGAGCGGATACGTATTGGCAAAGAAGATTCTTCGAGCAGGATACTATTGGCTCACTATGGAGCGGGATTGTATAAGTTTCGTGCGAAGATGCCATCAGTGTCAGATACACGGAGATTTGATTCATTCTCCGCCGACTGAATTGCATACAATGTCCGCACCATGGCCGTTTGTCGCATGGGGTATGGATGTTATTGGACCTATTGAGCCTGCGGCTTCCAATGGTCACAGGTTCATTCTGGTAACGATTGATTATTTTACCAAGTGGGTAGAGGCCAAAACATTCAAATCAGTGACCAAGAAGGCGGTAGTGGACTTCGTACACTCCCGCATCATCTGCAGGTTTGGAATTCCAAAGATGATCATTACAGATAACGGTGCAAATCTTAACAGTGGATTGATGAAAGAGGTATGTCAACAGTTCAAGATTACACACCGAAATTCCACACCGTATCGCCCAAAAGCAAACGGTGCGGTCGAGGCGGCAAACAAGAACATAAAGAAGATATTGAGGAAGATGATAGAAGGGTCTAGGCAGTGGCATGAAAAGTTACCATTTGCGCTGTTGGGTTATCGCACTACCGTCCGGACTTCGGTAGGTGCAACTCCTTACTTGTTGGTATACGGGATTGAAGCAGTAATACCCGCAGAAGTTGAGATTCCGTCCCTCCGAATTGTCGCTGAAGCTGAGATTGATGACGACGAGTGGGTCAAAACCCGATTGGAGCAATTGAGCTTGATCGATGAAAAGAGATTGACAGCAGTATGTCACGGCCAATTGTATCAAAAGAGAATGGCGAGAGCATATAACAAGAAGGTACGTCCCGGGAGATTTGAAGTGGGACAGCATGTGCTGAAGAGAGTTCTACCCCATCAGGCCGAAGCGAAAGGCAAGTTCGCTCCAAATTGGCAGGGACCTTTTGTGGTGACTAGAGTATTATCCAACGGCGCTCTGTGTCTGACTGATGTTGAGGGAAGATGCACCGATATGGCTATCAATTCTGATGCGGTCAAGAGATATTATGTGTAATTCTTTAATGCATTTGTCAACGTTTGGTTTCGTTTGTGTGTATTTGGCATTTTTCGGAGAATGAAAGGACAGAGGCAATTTTTCTACTACCCAAACACTTCAACCTTTGTTTCCCCATTTGAGCCTTAATTATTCTTCCATATACCCTCTTTCGGAATCATCAAGAGAGATGTGTAACAGAATAGAAAAGAAACAAAGAAGTAATGCAAGAAAAAGTGAACTACGTTCGACCTGATTCCTCAAGAAGGATACGTAGGCGCCACACGGCTCGGTCATAATAAAACAAAAATCAAAAAATCCCCCAAGCAACAAAACTGGGGCAGAAGTCATTGTTTTTGTTGGAAAGATAGTGTGGATTCCGAAAGTTGTAACAAGCTAACCGTTGAGGCTAAACCCCTTTCTTCGGCCTCACGCGCAGAAACCACATCAAGAACCAGAAAGACCTCTCGATCAGTATTTGAGAAGTGCCAAGTCATGTGAATGAAAGCCAAGAGTGACATCCCGACCCTCGATTGAATCCAGGATGCACAAGCCGAAAGGGGATAACGCTCTAGAGGGAATCTCAGGGGTGATACCCCGCCGCGAGGAAAGAAAGCATAAATGAGAGAGTCTTAACGGTGAAAACCCTCGCGGGCACCTTAAGGCGAAGGAAGTCGAGAGAAGTAAAATGAGAGAGTCTTACGGTGAAAACCTTTACGGGCACCCTAAGGCGACGGGAGATAGAGAGAGATGAGAGAATCTCATTAGTGAAAACCCTTTGAAGGGCACTGTGAGGTGACAGGACGAGATGGTTACAAGATGTCCGCATGAGACAAGGTTTGGACATCCGTTTACCTCTAGCAGGACGCGGCATCAGAAAGTGATTGATATGAACAGACTGGGTAGTTTAATCTCAAAGGCGCGACATAACATTGGATCAGGCACACATTCAGATAAGTTTTCCTATTTTTGAGTTCAAAAAAGTTTTTCTCTTCTTTTGTCATTTGCGGTCAGTATTCTTTTCTTTTCTTTCATTTTCGAAAATTGATTTTTCAAAGCTTACTACCAAGTCTCCCGAAGCAGTATATTGAAAGTGAATAGGCATGGAACGAGGCAATGAGACAGAAGTCGTTACGATAGTGAGATTGGGATGACAGGCCGAGTGGAAGGTTCGCAAGAATTATGGAGTATGATGGACACGTGTGGCATGTCCGAAAGATGATTTCACGCAACAGATCACCGGCTAAAAAGAGTCGGACCAAACCAAAGAGTGGAATAAAAGGAAAGAGGAGAGGTCGTTCGTGAAAAAGCATCTTCCCAAGCAAGCGTCAACGTCGTCCTCAAAGTTCGAGAGAGGCCAAGCAGCTGAAAGAGAATGGCCTCAACAAGAGTGGCACGACCACTCGCGGCCTTTTGAAACTAACAATTTTTCTTTGATTTAAAAGCAGGAAAAGAGGGTCCGACGGCAGAAAAGCATACCGTCCAGAAGTTTATCACACTGGGGCAGAAAATTTTCTCCTGTTGCGAAAATTTTCTGGAAAGCAAGACTCGGAGGATAAGTGTAGAAAGCAACACAAGATGGGGTGATCTTTGAGCCGGGTATCATCTCCAGCAGCTATTGGAAAAAGAAAAATGGCTTCGAGATTCCCCCAGCGGTATTACATCCTATAATTTGATCAAGGAAACAAAAGCGTGAGTCCCAGAAGAGGTAGGGGAAGAAGGAAGAGAATGAGGGGTGAAAGAAACAAAGAATACTTCCTCAGCAGCATCACCACCAGCAGGCGAGTAAACAGTTCCAAAAATATCCCCAGCAGCCAGAAGAAAAGTAACACGACCTAAGGGAAAGCAATTCCAAGACAGGATAATTCGGAAGAGAAGGTGGTCCGAGAGGTAATGCAGGAACAAGGATAGGGTACAAGAGGCAAAGGAAGGTAATCAAGATAGGATGAAATCAGTTGAAGTTGTAGTTGAAGTCAGGAAGCCCGCCTGGAGAATGGAGTGGCGATTTAATTTTGAAGTTGTAATTGAAGTCAGGGAGCCCGCCTGGAGAATGGAGTGGCGATTTAATGTTGAAGTAGTAGTTGAAGTCAGGGAGCCCGCCTGGAGAATGGAGTGGCGATTTAATTTTGAAGTTGTAGTTGAAGTCAGGGAGCCCGCTCTGGAGAATGGAGTGGCGATTTAATTCCGAAGTAGTAGTTGAAGTCGGGGAGCCCGCCCGGAGAATGGAGTGGCGACTTAATTTTGAAGTAATAGTTGAAGTCGGGGAGCCCGCCCGGAGAATGGAGTGGCGATTTAATTTTGAAGTAGTAGTTGAAGTCGGGGAGCCCGCCTGGAGAATGGAGTGGCGATTTAATTTTGAAGTAGTAGTTGAAGTCAGGGAGCCCGCCTGGAGAGGTAACGCAGGAAGAAGAAAATGGTACAAGAGGCGAAGGAAGGTAATCAAGATAGTTATGAAATCAGTGAGTAATAGTTGAAGTCAGGGAGCCCGACTGGAGAATGGAGTGGCGATTTAATTTTGAAGTAGTAGTTGAAGTCGGGGAGCCCGCCTGGAGAATGGAGTGGCGATTTAATTTTGAAGTAGTAGTTGAAGTCAGGGAGCCCGCCTGGAGAATGGAGTGGCGATTTAATTTTGAAGTAGTAGTTGAAGTCGGGGAGCCCGCCTGGAGAATGGAGTGGCGATTTAATTTTGAAGTAATAGTTGAAGTCAGGGAGCCCGCCCGGAGAATGGAGTGGCGATTTAATTTTGAAGTAGTAGTTGAAGTCAGGGAGCCCGCCTGGAGAATGGAGTGGCGATTTAATTTTGAAGTAGTAGTTGAAGTCAGGAAGCCCGCCTGGAGAATGGAGTGGCGATGTAATTTTGAAGTTGTAGTTGAAGTCAGGGAGCCCGCCCGGAGAATGGAGTGGCGATGTAATTTTGAAGTTGTAGTTGAAGTCAGGAAGCTCGCCTGAAGAATGGAGTGGCGATTTAATTTTGAAGTAGTGGGTGAAGTCAGGGAGCCCGCCTGGAGAATGGAGTGGCGATCCGTGTTAATTCGGTGGAGGAAAGCGGTAGAATGTAACAGGAATCTCCAGCATGAATCCAAGTTCGTAAGAAGAGACGAAGCATCAGAAGGAACGCCAAGTCAGACAAGATGGCAAGGAGCGCGACAAGATCAAGTTAAAAGGATAGATAAGAACTTGTAGTACTGTAACCTAGTCTAGCTTCTTGTTTTTGTTGCTTAGCGCGGTGTAACAAGGAAATCAGGCTAAGCAGTGGTAACAGCAGTAACAGCGGCAACAGCAGTAACAGCGAGATCGCAACAGGCATGGTAGTCTCAGCTACCAGAACTTCCCGAACTACATTGACCTGATTCCCTTTTAGCCGGGGATATGTAGGAGACCTTTGAAGCAAGGTTCGGTCAAAACTTTTCCAAAATGCTTCATACGGAGTGTTCGGATAGGCAAAAATCGCTTATATCCGCTCATTTATCTTTGCACGAAAACTCGGCGTGTTTACGCGCAAAGAGGGGCAGCTGTGAGCACGTGATTTTTGCCTTACTCGAGAAGTACTCCCAGAAAATTCAAAATAAAAATAGTTTCGTGTTGGGCATGATTTGTGTGATTTTGTGTTAACTTTATCTTTTGTGTGCACGTTTATTTATTTAAATTAAAAAAATACAAAAATATATGCTAGGCTTTGCATTTTCAGTGTTTGATATCGAAGTCATGTAATTTACATTTTTTGGGTGATATGTAATTGTGTGCGTTAGTTGTAGTAAGAACAGCGGTGTTATAGGTTGATATATATACATATGTGTGTATATATATATATATATATGTATATATACATATATATATATATATATATATACACATATGCATATAATACCTCATGAAGATCCGAGCTGGGCCAAATTTAGTCTAAAAGCCAGGCCCAAATGAATTGCTTCTGATCCGGCCCAAATATCCGTCCAGCTTCAGCCTATGTAACGCTTGATCTGGACCGTTGGATTTTAGTATCCAACGGCCCAGATTAATCCGTTAATTCCAAAATTCATTCAGCCTAGGACTTAACCAAACGGCACCGTTTGGTTTAATTGAGAAGATCCTGATCGTTGATCAAGTTTGATCCAACGATCAGGATTTAACTACTCAAAACATATATAAACTCATTTCCATACCCCGCCCCCCCCAAGCCAGACCCCCCCTCTCCCCTCATCTCCCTCAGAAGCTCTCAAAGCCCGGTGTAACGCCGCCCTCCTCCGCCTGCCGGAAATCGCCTCACGGCGGCTCCGGTAGGCCAATCAAACCCAAACCAACGCCAAAACCTTCCCCTCACCTCCCCCATCACGATCCCAGCCTCCATTAACCTCGAATCATGCCGGAGCTCCTCGAATCTTCATTTGAAGATTCGAGTCAAACTCGAACCTATGCCAAATCACCCCAAATTCACACCACGGTCTCCTCACACCTCCCCCACACTCCCATTGACATTGGTTTGCTTCGAATCTAACCAAAAATACAAAAGCCCCAAATCCGAGCCCAAGAACCCTAATTTTTGAAGTAACTCAATTTAAGCCGGGTTAGCCGCAATTGAAGTCCAAGGGACTTTAGTCTAGGTGTTCTCAATCGAGAACATCTTGATTAAAGCCCGTTTGGCTTCAATAATTCCAAATTTTGGTTCGAAGCTTGGTTGGCAGTTTTCTTATGAGGTATTCATTCCTTCTTTGTTCGTTTTAATTCGATTGTGTGAATATGTGTGTGTTTTATTCATTGTTTCAATTTCTCATGCTTTTAATTTCTCATACCCGTTGGTCTGTTCTTCTCATTTGAGGCCTTTTATTTGGCCAATTCCCTCTGTTTTCAGTAGTTAAAACGAATCATAGGTCCAATGTGATTAAAGTCGTCAAGCAATTAATTCATATTTCTGATTAGTTCCTTGATCCCTGAATCTGCCTGATACAATTCATTGGTGTAGAGCTTGTTACTGTTTGATTCAGATTAAAGGGGGTTAGTGGGTTGTAGTTAATAGGTTAATTGTTTAAATCACACACCCATACAAGGGCTAGTGGAACTGAGCACAGCAGGGCATCCCACTGAGGCTCACTGCCACCAGCATTGTTTAATGCTGAGTCCATACTTTGGACAGTAGGTAGTGGGGAATGCAGGGAATTTGATGGGTCTGGCAGAGTGGGAGTGGGCAGGGTGATAGTAACCTTAGGGGCAGGTGTTCTGGAGGGGCTTTGAGCTATAAATATAGCATCAAAGATATACATTGGGGGGGATACATACAGACCTTAGAGAGTGTGATAAGCAAAAAATACCTGGAGAGAACATAGACATACAGTAGAGATTTTCAGAGTACCTGGAGAGAAAGTAGGAGCAGGGGTTCATTTCCTTATACACCTAAAAGATACAGAAAAGAAAACTACTGTTCCATTGGCCTGGGTCACTGTTTCGATTGTTTTGCTTCAGTAATTGAGTGTTTGGCCAGTGTTGTGGTGGTGTTTGTATCTGTGTGGTTGCTGGCTGGTGTATAGTTGTTGCTGCCTGGGTTGTTGTTGTTGCAGACATTGTTGTTGTTGTCGTGTCTTCATTGCTGGCTGGTGTGTTTGTTTGTTGCTGCCTGGTTTGATTTGGTGCTGTTTGTTCCATTGTTGGTGGCTTGGTTGCTCTTGGTCTATTGGTGGCTGGCTGGTTTGTAGTTATTGCTGCCTGGGTTGATTATTGTTGCTGGTTTTGAGTGTATGGTGCTGTGTTGGTGTTCATTTGCCACTGTTGGATGTTTTTGTTGCTGTTGGGTCTGTTTATTGCTACTTGGTTGTAACTGGTCTGTTGAGTGCTGTTGGTGATTGACCACTGTTTTTGCCTCTTGTGGTCTGCTCTTGGGAATCTGGTTTGGCTATCACTGTTCCATTGATTTGGATATTGTTTGTTGCTGCCTGGTTGTTTATTGCTGCCTGGGTTCAAGTTTTAGTCACTAGATCAGTGATTGATAAAGTTCGATTATTGTTGGTTGTTGGGTTATTAGCTGGTTCACCATTTGTTATTGGTCTTTGATTGTTGCTCCTGCTACTATTCCTATTACCGTTGCTGCATTACCATTGCTCACTCTTCCTTGTTCTTCCGTATTCCAGGTACACATCTCTATTATTGTAGTTCCCTGGTTCGAAAAGAATGAAGTTTGAAGCTTATGCATAAAGTCTATTGAAACATGTAGTCGCCTAAAGTTCTTATGTTTAATTACATTCTGTTATTTTCCAATTAAACTTGTATTGCTAGTTTTAGTTATGGAAAAATGTAGCTAGGCCAAAGATACACTGTCGTTAAATAAGCATATAAACCTGAATTAGTCTGTTGTGTCTCTATTCAATCATCTCTGCTAGTGTGTAATCTCCAAACCTGTTAACGTTAGACCTTATGCTAAAAGCAAGATTAGCTAGGGAGTTGTTACTCAACGGAATGACGTAATTAGATTAAAAGAGTCGGGGCGCATTTCATGTGACCCGACCCCAATTTTGGGCAAGAGTAAACAAAGCATGTCAGGAACCACAGGCGCATTTCATGTGATGTGGTTCGTAGCAAGTTTTAAGTAATTTGGAATCAACTCTTAAGTAAGATACAGTGGGATGTAGTTCGCTTTAGATTTGAATCGAAGGTACGCCTCGCCCAATAGTTACACTAATCACATAGCCGTCATAAATGTACATATAAATACTTAGATTTCGAGATGCGTCGTTTCTTAACGAATATCACGCCTTTCTCAACAATTGTAAATAAGTAGTTGATCCGGGTGCATATTTTAGTTGTACCTTGTTTCTTTTAATACGGGTGTGCATTTCATGTGACCCAAATCCAAACCCCGAAATGTTGAATAAGAATGTGTTGAGGATCCGGGTGCATTTCATGTGACGTGATTCGAAAGCATATTTTTAAGCAACTTTCTCTTTCGTAAATCACAACCAATAATAAAAGCGGTAAAGGGGCGTTAACTTGCACTAAGTACATAATTGTAAAAAAGCAGACAGATAAGCCAAACACGACAGTTGAGCGACCGTGCTAGAACCACGGAATTCGGGAATGCCTAATACCTTCTCCCGGGTTAATAGAATTCCTTATCCGGATTTCTGGTTCGCGGACTGTTAAATAGAGTCATTCTTTTCCTCGATTCGGGATTTAACCGGTGACTTGGGACACCATAAATCTCCCAAGTGGCGACTATGAAATAATTAAATAAATCCCGTCTCGATTGTCCTTTAATTGGAAAAACTCTTTGCATCCTCGCGGGTGCGGTAAAAAAGAGGTGTGACAACGTTCATATTCTTTGAAGAATGAATATGTATACATAAGTAAGATGTTGTCATATTCACATCATGAATGGACCATAATCATCTATATGTGCTTATAAAATCTCATGTCAAATCGATGACAAATATTACTTTCACAGAGTGAAGAATTATTTTGAGAATACTTATTGTTCTCATTACCACAATGATGACGATATAATTTTGTCTATTGCCACGTCCATATACATTGATTATTCATGGTAATAAATTTGTCTTCTTTCAGATTTATTACCTACTGCTATCACATTCTCTAAAGGAATGAGAATGAAACAATTCAATAGGACGGGTTTTCAATTATTTGCCCACAATCATACATGAATTTAATCATGACAAGGCATAGAAACTTTACCACTTTGGGTGGTTATAATTTCTTTCAAACTCCATTAGAGTTGCAATCAAAATTTATCGTATTTGCTTGTATTTAAAATCAAATAATAGATTGTCAAGAATTTGAAAGAGAAAAGTAAAATACTTACCTTAAATCTAAAATTTAATCATGAAGGAAGTTGATTGCAACTCAAACTCCATTAGAGTTGCAATCAAAATTTATCGTCTTTGCTTGTATTTAAAATCAAATAATAGATTGTCAAGAATTTGAAAGAGAAAAGTAAAATACTTACCTTAAATCTAAAATTTAATCATTGTGCTCAATCTCAAAGCTTCTACTCAATTGGTTAGAGTCTCGTGTTGATAACATGTTATAAAATAATAGAAGAACAAGAATAATATTATAGAGAAAAGTAGGGAGAGAGAATTCTTATTGATTTGGGGACGAATTACAATGGAATAGAACCCTCTATTTATAGGGAGAGGGTGACTTAGCCATCAAGCAATGAACCCTAGAATCTCTCTAAATATAGACATTCACCATAAATATAATTCTATTTATAACAAAAATAAATTTTTAAGTTTTTTTTTGGGGAAGGGGGGACTAATTCGGACACTAATATAGTTAATGGGAAACTAGTTTTGTGTCGTTATATCATCGAGATCCAACGGTTGCGATTCGATCGCCACAAAACGAGATCGTTTAGGGACCGTGTGTGTTTTAGTTTTGGGCCTGGGTTGGGGGTAACTGATCTAGGCTATTTTTGGGTTAAATTAGCCGAATTTCAAAAATAATCAAACTCTTTATTTCTTCATTTCCTTTCTTTTTCTCTTTTTTAATTGAAAAAATCCAAATGATTAAAAATTATAAATTATCTAAAAATGTGAAATTAAACTATTTAAATAATTATAAAATTAAAAATATTACTTAATTCTAAATTAAAAGAGAAAAATTAATAAACTAAAAATTAAAAGATAAAAAATGTAAAAATGAGTTATTTTCGTAATTTTCAAAATTTTGTAAAACAAATAATTACTCATTAGTCCTAAAACATAAAAATAAATCCTAAATTCAATTCATGACATTTTGGGTATTTTTCATGATTTAAATAAAAAATTAAACATATACAAAAATGCAAACAACTAAGAAAATTCTACAGAAATTCCTAAAAATGGCAAATAATTAAACAACTTATTTTCTTGGAATTTTATAGGAATATTTTGTATAGGAAAAAAATCATATGCTCACAAATATCACAGACCATGCCGATGGATTCCTGAACGTATATACGTATCCCTTCACGCTACGACCTCTTGACAGGGTCGAGCTCGACTTCTGTGTAAAGTATCAGGTTACCTTGCATAGGTACACCTGTCATTTTTGGCGAATAGTGTTGATGCTGAGGTTTTTTGCAAAGAAGGCGGGGCTTGAATTCACGCTCAACCATCTCGTCAGGCTGTACCGGCACTTTCACCACCGAGGTCTGTTAACATTATGGTGTCATTAGTCCACACCTTTTGTTGTTGATGATGAAAAAGCTGATCGGGAGTGGACTAGTTGATTAGTCTGAGTCCAGACGGCTGACGTTATCCTCGTGGAGCTTATTCCATTCCCTGAATAATGGAATTATGTGTGTGAATGGGGCATCCTGTGCTTTCTGAAGTTTGCTCATGGTGAAAGCTAGCTTCATAATCATGTTTCCTTCTTTTCTACAACAATTTCATGGGCACCGGGCGAAGTTCCTAATATTCTTGGATGAGTTCGGGAGCTGGCGACCCACTCGACTTGCAACGAGCGTAGGTGGCGAGTTGTGTCCCGGGGCAGATGGAAAACAAAATATCACGGTACACGTATATACTGCACTTCCCTTGTTCCTTGTTCATTTGGAGAGACATTTTTCCCTTTTCATGTATTAATTTTACTGTCGTAGACATCGAAGAGCCCCCAAAGGCGAGGTTATGATCCTCTAGAAAGGAGGAGAGGTTGCCAGCTTCTGAGCTAGAGGGCGGCAACAATAAGCTGGAAATGCACTTATAGGGTGATAGCGCTCAGGTAAGATGAAACGGGGTTGGGCCTCTAAGACAGTAACACTGCCCAAGCTTGTTGCATCCGAGGTTTCTGGTTTTGTAAAGGTGGCTCCTTCGACCAGGTTTAATTCTTCCAGGGCTGAGGGGACCAGATCAAAAGAAGTATGCTCGACCTTCGAGGAAGTCCCCCTGAATCTGCATCTTCCTTTCCTTATCGGGTTTTTCATTTTGTAGGCCTTTGACATGCTTAGGTTCAGAGTTGCTCCGTCATGGATCTAGGCTACAGAAAGCTCTAGATGAGAGTAAATCCCTTAGGCTCCTTTGCTAAGAGAAGGAAGTCGAGTTGGCATACTTGCGATGTGAGGTGTATCAGAGCTTGAATTATGAGAGTTATTTGACGGAGTAGGTAAATTCCCATCCTGGTTGAGTATGCATTTTCCTTTTTAACTTCTGATGTTAACTATTTGCCTATCTTAGCTGTATAAGAAGATGGAGGCCCTGGAGCATTTTAGGGGTGAGGTCGACCGAATCAGGAATTACTGTAGTGGGCTGAGAACTCGGGCGCAAGTCTGAGCTACAGAGAACGGCCCTCAGGGTACAACTCCGCTTAGCTCGTGACAAAGCTTCATTTCAAACGGATATGATCACTAAGCTTGAATCTGAACTTTTGAAGGTTAGGGCTGAGATCATTGATGCTGGACCAAAATGGTACTGAATCATACTAAGGACGATCAGGAGATGGCAATTTATTTGAAGGATGCTACCGACGCCCAAGCCGAGTTAAAGAGGGTCCTCAATCAATGAGAGAGGATCAAAGAATATGTTTGTTGCAAGTCTCGAATAAAGGTTCTCGAGAAAATCAGTGCCAGGGGTTTTGGTCTCTCGAAAGAGTTGGAACGAGCGAGGGTGGACGAGTGCGATGCTCGATTACTCCTGTTCGATGTCGAGGAGAGTGAAGATGAGGCCTATAGGCTGTAGCCTTCGGGGGTGGGCGTAGACCTCACCATCCCGTATATAGTACTATTTTAGAGTGTGTTTGTATATGGAGAATGTATTTTTTTGCATATGTACACGAAAAGAAAAAACCCTTTGTGGCTTTAGTTCTTCTGTACCTCTTTTCTGTTTTTCTTATGGCCATGTGGACTGGTTTTAGAGTTAGTAAGAATCCTCAAATTCGTGATACGACCCTAGGGATCATTAGGCAGGCCCGGGGGCTCTTACGCGCTCGGTCGATGCGACCTTTAGTGTAAGCAGGCATTTGAGCACTTATGCTTTTGCTCAGCTATTTCGAGTAAAGTCTCCGAGTCGTGTTTCAACTAGAGTTCATATATCCCTCAAGCTTTAGTGTAAACATGCATTTGAGCACTTAGGCATTTGATGCTTGTACTACTCAAGTGGATAGGAGTTCATATATAAGGTCATTGGTTGAAATGGATGTTACTAAAGGCTACTTAGGTCTATCAAAGTGACTGATCCTAATGGAAGGGAGTTTATCCAGGAAATAGCATACAATTGGGTTCCCAAGTTTTGTACTAAATGCATGCAAGTTGGTCACTAATGTAGAGTTGCTGAACAGATTGGACCAAAGGTGAAGACTAAGAATGTAAAACAGAAGCAGGAATGACAACCTAAGCTGTCATCCAAATTACAGAAACCAATTATTAAGGAGCAATTGCAGTTGAGAGAGTATAGGAGCTATAACAGGAAATGAGGAGCAAAGGTGACATAATATTATAGGAAAGTCAACAACTAGAAGCAGAGAAAAAACCAGCTGATGTAGTTAATGTAATCAATGGATTTAATCTACTTGTAGAATCTAAACTGCAGCTAGCCATGCCAAGAAAGATAGAGGTAGGAACAAGTAGACAACAGGGTGATAATGGGCAGGAAGAGAATTTTCAACCACTTTTCATAACGGTATGAAGTTAGTAACCTGGAACATAAGGGGCTTAAATAAAGCCTCTAGACAAAAAGAGGTGAAGTGGTTCATTTGTAGTAATAAAGTATACATGATAGCATTACTAGAACATAAAATAAAAAAGCAGAAGAATGAACAAGTTATAAGGAAACTTACACCTGGATGGGCATACTTAGACAACTATCAATATAGTAGCAAAGGAAGGATATGGTTACTATGGGATACAAATGAAATCGAGTGCAAAGAGGTGAGTAAAAATGCTCAGATTATACACACTACAGTATATATTAAAAGATTGATATGAGGTTTACTTTTACAATTATGTATGGCCCGCATAGTGTTGAAGACAAAAGAAGTATGTGGAGAGAACTGACAAGGTTGCACTCCATACAACAAGGTCCACGGTTGATAATGGGGGATCACAATGCTATTAGATCAGTTGAAGATAGACCAGTTGGTAATCCTATGCAATAACTTGAGATAAGATATTTCAATGAATTTATTGAAAGTACTGGATTGGAAAAAATGAAGACTAGTGGAAAGGATTTTACATGGACAAATGAACATACTTATAGTAAGATTGATAGAGCTATGATTAATGTTGATTGGATATTGGTAGTGACACAGATAGAGGTTTGGATTATATATCCTTATTGTTTTGATCATTCACCACTGAGTATAGCACTAAATGAGAATGAAGATTATAGTACCAAACTTTTAAATTCCTAAACCGCCTAGCAGAACATGATGAATTTATGAAGATAGTTAATGAAGCATGGGAGAGACCACCGGAACAACACAAGGTGAGCAGTATTTTGTAGAAATTAAAAAGAGTAAAATAGGCTATGAACGTCTTAAATAAGAATGAATATACTGCTATTGGTGATAGGATCAAGGATTATAGACAAAGACTAACTGCTTTACAAGAGCAAATGAGGGATCCTAGGCAAGATGAGACCTTAGTAGCTGAAGAGAAAGTAATGAAAATGCAAATGAAAAATGGTTAGGGATGGAGGAAAGCATTATGAGATAGAAATTAAGAGTAAAATGGCTAAAGTGAGGTGATGCCAACACAACATATCTATTTGCAAGTACGAAAAAAAAGATGTGACTAAAACAAGATTAGAAGACTAGAAGTGTAATGGGAGTACAATGCAAACAATGAAGGAAATTGAGGAGGAGGTGAAAAGGTTCTATCAACAACTATTAGGCTTATCAGCAAGTGAATTCCTGCTATTAACCCAACTATCATGCTATTAACCCAGCTATCATGAGAGATGGTCCTATGGTGAATAGATTGCATAATTACAACGGCTAGCAGAGGTATTAAAGGAGGAGATTTATAGGCTTTGAAAGGTAACAGTGACAACAAAGCTCCTGGGTATGATTGATTCAATGGTTTATTTTTCAAGAAGACTTGGCTTGTAAGAGGAGATACAATCACAGCTGCAATCATAGAGTTATTTTCAAGTTCAAATATGTATCAGCCTATCAACTGTAACAGTAAATGTCGTTCCTAAGGCGAAAAATCCTTCTAAAATTATTGAGTACATGCCAATATTGCACAATACTTTACAAGATTATATCAAAGATACTTAATAACATATTACAATGAGGGATGGATGGATGGATGTGTGGATAAAAGTCAGTCTGCTTTCGTTCCTGGTCAACTGATAAATGACAACATAATACTTAGTCATGAGTTAGTTAAAGGATATGGTAGAAAAGGTGTTTCTCCTAGATGTATGATGAAAATAGACATAAAGAAGACCTATGATTCAGGGGAATGAGGTTATTTAGGACAAGTGTTAACACATCTGCAGCTGCCAGGTAGATTTGTGCAATGGATTATGAGCTGTGTTGCAACACTCCCATACTCCATTATGATTAATGGCAGCCTACAAAACCATTTCAAGCTAAGAAAGGATTGAGACAGGGAGATGACATATCTCCTTAACTATTTGTGCTGGTTATGGAGTATTTAACAAGATTATTGAAGACACTTGAAAAGAATCCTAGTTTCAACTACCATCCTAAATGGCAAACTGAACATAGAGCAATTGAGCTTTTCCGATAACCTATTACTGTTCTGTAGAGGTGATGCCATATCTGTTCAGCTACTATTTCAGTGCTTTTAGTAGTTTTCAAAGGCTTCAGGGCTAATTGCAAATGCTGATAAAAATCTCATATTCTTTGGTATCGTGCATGATGATCAACAATAGAAGATATTGCAAGACTTGGGTTTTGTCAAAGGAACATTACCGGTTAGGTACTTGGGAGTACTTCATAGCTTTAAGAGGTTATCATTGATACAGTGCCAGCCTTTGCATGAAAAGATGCTAGGGAGAATCCAATCCTGGCCATCAAAGTTTTGGCCCTATGCAGAAAGAATTCAGCTAATCAAGAGTGCACTATTCTCTATCCAAGTATACTGGTCTCAAGTGTTTGTACTGCCAAAGAAACTGACCCACCTTATTGAAAGAGTATGTTGAACATTCCTATGAATTGAGGGTGTAGAAGTGTTAAGGATAGCTCTATTATCATGGGACAGTTTGTGCAAACCTAAAGCAGCAGGTGGTCTAAATATGCTGGATATAGAGGAATGGAATAAGGAAACTATATGTAAACTCCTTTGGAACTTATGCAAGAAGAAATATAGGGTGTGGGTGCAATGGATACATGTGTAATATAAGAAGCAACATGCATTATGGAGTATTGTATCAAAACACGCCTCTTGGATAGTACAGAAGATTCTTAAAGCCAAACAATACTTTGAGGAAGCTGGTTATACAGAGGAGTATGTAGAGAGGATAAGAAATTTCTCTATTAAAAATATGTACGACAAGTGAGGGGTGACTTTGATAGAATACCATGGAGGAAACTAGTGCACAACAGTGTTGGAGTGCCAAAATAAAACTTTATAGTTTTTCTAGTTGCACATAGAAGGTTGATGACTAAAGACAGGTTGAGGGGTTTGGGCTATGTGGAATATGTAACATGTTCTTTGTGTAATATTGAGGATAAGACTTTTGATCATTTATTTTTTAAATGTACTAATTCATCGAGAGTATGGACATCAGACCTGCAGTGACAAAGGATTCAAAGGCTATCAATGATGTGGGCAAATGAACTTGAAAGGGCAGGAAAGTACAATAAAGGGAGGAGCACAACAACTGAGTTATATAAACTCATATTGGCAGGAACCTTGTACTACATATGGCAAGAGAGAAATGGTAGGATCTTCAAGGGAATGCAATGATCAGAAGTAATTCTAAGCAGAGCAATAGCACAATGTGTACATGGGCTAGGAGAAACTTATAAGCACATGCTACAAAGAAGACTACTGGAACTCAACTACAAAGAAGAATAATTAAATTCTTGTAGACATCAGGGAGATAATGGGCAGGAAGAGAATTTTCAACCCCTTTTCATAGCTGTATGAAGTTAGTAACCTGGAACATAAGGGGCTCAAATAAATCCTCTAGACAAAAAGAGGTGAAGTGGTTCATTTGTAGTAATAAAGTATACATGATAGCATTACTAGAACATAAAATAAAAAAGCAGAAGGATAAACAAGTTATAAGGAAAATTACACCTGGATGGCCATACTTAGACAACTATCAATATAGTAGCGAAGGAAGGATATGGTTACTGTGGGACACAAATGAAATAGAATGCAAAAAGGTGAGTAAAACTGCTCAGATTATACACACTACAATATATATTAGGATATTGGATATGAGGTTTACTTTTACAATTGTGTATGGCCTGCATAGTGTTGAAGACAAAAGAAGTATGTGGAGAGAACTAACAAGGTTGCACTCCAGTACAACAAGGTCCATGGTTGATAAAGGGGGATCACAATGCTATTAGATCATTTGAAGATAGACCAGTTGGTAATCCTGTGCAATAACTTGAGATAAGAGATTTCAATGAATTTATTAAAAGTACTAGATTGGCAAAAATGAAGACTAGTGGAAGAGATTTTACATGGACAAATAGGCATACTTATAGTAAGATTGATAGGGCTCTAATTAATGATGATTGGATACTGGTAGTGCCACAATTAGAGGTTTGGATTATATATCCTCTTTGTTCTGATCATTCACCACTGAGTATAGCTCTAAAGGAGAATGAAGATTGTAGTTCCAAACTTTTAAATTCCTAAACCACCTAGCTGAACATGAGGAATTTATGAAGATAGTTAATGAAATGTGGGAGAGACCACCGGAACAACACAAGATGAGGAGTATTTGGTAGAAATTAAAAAGAGTAAAATAGGTTATGAAGGTCTTAAACAAGAATTAATATACTGCTGTTGGTGATAGGATCAAGGTGTGTAGACAAAGACTAACTGCTTTACAAGAGCAAATGAGGGATCTTGGGCAAGATGAGACCTTAGTAGCTGAAGAGAAAGTAATGAAAATGCAAATGGAAAAATGGTTAGGGATGGAGGAAAGCATTATGAGAAAGAAATTAAGAGTAAAATGGCTAAAGTGAGGTGATGCCGACACAACATATCTATTTGAAAGTACGAAACAAATATATGGCTAAAACAAGATTAGAAGACTAGAAGGGTAATGGGAGTACAATGCAAACAAGGAAGGACATTGAGGAGGAGGTGACAAGGTTCTATCAACAACTATTAGGCTCATCAGGAAGTGAATTCCTGCTATTAACCCAGCTATCATGAGAGATGGTCCTATGGTGAATAGACTGCATTATTACAACTGCTAGCAGAGGTATTAAAGGAGGAAATTTATAGGCTTTGAAAGGTATCAGTGACAACAAAGCTCCTGGATATGATGGATTCAATGCTTTATTTTTCAAGAAGGCTTGGCTTGTAGTAGGAGATACAATCACAGCTGCAATTATAGAGTTCTTTTCAAGTTCAAATATGTATCAGCCTATCAACTGTAATAGTAAATGTCGTTCCTAAGGTGAAAAGTCCTTCTAAAATTATTGAGTACATGACAATATCATGTTGCACAATACTTTACAAGATTATATCAAAGATACTAAATAACACATTACAATGAGGGATGGATGGATGTGTGGATAAAAGTCAGTCTGCTTTCGTTCCTGGTCAACTGATAAATGACAATGTCACGCCCCAAATCGAGGGACATGACCGGCGCCTGACTAGGTAGCCCCAGTCAAGCGGACCTGGGTGCCTTTCATTCCCACGTGTTACCCCAGTGTTGATTATTTCTCATTAACCAAATACCTTACCAATTATAACTGATTTCACAATATACAAACATAACCAGGTGAGTGATTCATTAACAAGTTTACAATTGTTACAACGCCCAACATAATATATACATGAGCCTCGAATCCCACAGTTTACATGTCTACGGAACCTCTAGGATACAAAGGATGATACAATACTTGCCGGTAACAAGGCTCCGGCTATACCTTACACAAAATCAAAATAAAGTCTAAACAAGAGTGGCATGAGCCACGTAGGGCCGCGAAAGGAAAGGGGCTCACCAAAACGGGCAGTGGAAGATGAAGGATGCTACTGCCGATGAGCTGAAGTACCTGCTACTGATTCACCTACAATCATAATACGAATGTAGCGTCCCCGGCAAAAGGGACGTCAGTACACTTGAATTGTACTGGTATGTATGGACAAACTTTGTCCCAAGTAAACTCAAGCCATTAAATTACATCAAAACTAATCAAGCCAGCCAACCATGTTTTCCACCTTTTACTCATTTCAGATAAGCCTCAACATAAGCACGTTCAAGGTCAACAATTAGAACAACAACCAATCAACCACATAAATTGCAAGTAGTCAAACATAGGGGCAATCGGTGCCCCCAGGTTGCAAACTCTCCTGCTGTCTCCTTTCACAATTTCACATCATTGATTTTTGTATCAATTTTCAATAGCGATTTCGATCGCTTTCCATCCTTATTACCCCTGACCACCCTTATTACCTCGGCCACCCTTATCACCCCAACCCACACCTTATTTCCTCACGTTGCGGCGCGCAACACGACCCCGCCTTACAGTTTAAAACACAACAATTTCAAATAGCAGATAAGGCACTACACACAATTTCAACAAGTTCAAATAAGCAACTTGCACATTGTTTCATGTTCTCAATTACTTATCAAGCCAATATCACAACCAAGTTACAATATTTCCATAATCAAAAATATTCACACAAGTATGTTCAACAATTTTCCACAATTCAAGTGTTTCGTCTCTTTCCACAATAAACCAATTTTCAAGTGTTTCGTTTATTTTCCACAAGGTGCCATATAGGCCATCATAACCATTATTCACAATTCTTCACCAATTCCAATTCCCTTGTTATCTTTCAATTCATATTTCATACCACACCACATGTAGTTTAACATCAATTAGATACCCAACAACAAAATCAACAAATTATACACAATCTCTCAAATTAACACATGCCAAACGAATTGCACACATAAGGGCGATTTCACAAGAATCAAAGTTAGCCATACATACCTCGATTGAGCTTTCCTTAAGTTACTACAACACTCCAAAAACTCTAGCAATTCCAATCTACTATGAAACATAACAAATTTAAACACATATTAGAAAGATATTCATGAAACTAGCTCATTTGAACAATTTATTAAACACTAGTTGAGCATCTTGATTTCGAATCCCTTTTTAAGACTTCCTTCATTCCCTAACCCAATCTTTAGTTATTTAAGTTAAACAATCTTCCCATAAACCTAAGTTGTACATGTATGTATACACAATACTAATAAACCCAAGAATCATACCTCAATAACTCATCTTATACACCAAACTCGAAATTAAACCCTAGGGTATAGAATCTTACCTCTTAGATGAAGAACTTGCTATTGGGTTCTCTTGATTCTTGAAGATTGATGCAAGATTTGGATGATTTAGATGTTGGGTTCCTCCTTCTCTCTCTAAAATACTCTCACCTCTCTCTAAAATCAGTAAGAAATGACCCCAAAATGAACCCCAAAGCCTAGATATTGAAATGGGGTCGGGTTATAAAAATAAAACAAATAACCCTGCGATGTCAATTCTGCTATCGCAGAATGCACCGGAGAATGGACATGCGGGCCGCAAAATGCACCGCAAAATCGGCAGCCAAAAATGAGCTACACTGGTCCAAGATGCGGTCAAGATGCGGACCGCAGAACGAACATGCGGACCGCGGAATGAACATGCGGATCGCAGATTTGACCTGACACACGATCGCATTTTCCAGCCTTTGGTAATTTGATCATAACTTTGTGTAGGAATGTCCAAATGACGAACGGTTTGAAGCGTTGGAAACTAGACTCAAAGGGCTTTCATTTGATATGCTATTCACCACATAAAACTTTATACATAATTATCTATGGTCGTTTAAAGTGGAGCCTTGTGCGAATCCATTTGGAATTTTGGCCTATTTCGAAAATTTTCCCATTTGGCTTACACTTGGGCTTCCATTTGGACCTCATATCACTTACCATAAGACTCATACTCATATTTATCAAGTCTAATTGATGTCCATCATGTTCATAGCACATAAAATATAATAATTAGCCTACGTGGCACCACAGAATCCTATATTACTTAGCGAAATTTTCTGGGGCCTTACAGACAACATAATACTTAGTCATGAGTTAGTTAAAGGATATGGCAGAAATGTGTTTATCCTAGATGTATGATGAAAATAGACATAAAGAAGGCCTATGATTCAGGGGAATGAGGTTATTTAGGACAAGTGTTAACATATCTGCAGCTGCCAGGTAGATTTGTGCAATGGATTATGAGCTGTGTTGCAACACTCTCATACTCCATTATGATTAATGGGCAGCCTACGAAACCATTTCAAGCTAAGAAAGGATTGAGACAGGGAGATCTCATATCTCTTAAACTATTTGTGCTGGTTATGGAGTATTTAACAAGATTATTGAAGACACTTAAAAAGAATCCTAGTTTTAACTACCATCCTAAATGTGGCAAACTGAACATAGTGCAATTGAGCTTTTCTGATAACCTATTATTGTTCTGTAGAGGTGATGCCATTTCTGTTAAGCTACTATTTCAGTGCTTTTAGCAGTTTTCAAAGGCTTCAGGGCTAATTGCAAATACTAATAAAAATCTCATATTCTTTTGTATCGTGCATGATGATCAACAACAGAAGATATTGCAAGACTTGGGTTTTGTCAAAGGAACATTACCGATTAGGTACTTGGGAGTACTTCATAGCTTTAAGAGGTTATCATTGATACAGTGCCAACCTTTGCTTGAAAAGATGCTAGGGAGAATCCAATCCTGGACATCAAAGTTTTGGCCATATGCAGGAAGAATTCAGCTAATCAAGAGTGCACTATTCTCTAGCCAAGTATACTGGTCTCAGGTGTTTGTACTGCCAAAGAAACTGATCCACCTTATTGAAAGAGTATGTTGAACATTCCTATGAATTTGAGGTGTAGAAGTGTCAAGGATAAATCTATTGTCATGGGACAGTTTGTGCAAACCTAAAGCAGCATGTGGTTTAAATCTATTGGATATAGAGGAATGGAACAAGGCAACTATATGTAAACTCCTTTGGAACTTATGCAAGAAGAAATATAGGATGTGGGTGCAATGGATACATGTGTAATATAACAAGCATCATGCATTATGGAGTATTGTATCAAAACAAGCCTCTTGGATAGTACAGAAGATTCTTAAAGCCAAACAATACTTTGAGGAAGCTGGTTACACAGAAGAGGATGTAGAGGGGATAAGCAGCTTCTCTATTAAAAATATGTACGGCAAAGTGAGGGGTGACTTTGATAGAATACCATGGAGGAAATTAGTGCACAACAGTGTTAAAGTGCCAAAATGGAACTTTATAGTTTTCCTATCTGCACATAGAAGGTTGATGACTAAAGACAGGTTGATGGGTTTGGGCTATGTGGAAGATGTTACTTGTTCTTTGTGTAATAGTGAGGATAAGACAATTGATCATTTGTTTTTTAAATGTACTTATTCATCGAGAGTATGGACATCAGTGCTGCAATGACAAATAATTCAAAGGCAATCAATGATGTGGGCAAATGAACTTGAAAGAGTAGGAAAGTACAATAAAGAGAGGAGCACAACAACTGAGTTAAATCTATTGGATATAGAGGAATGGAACAAGGCAACTATATGTAAACTCCTTTGGAACTTATGCAAGAAGAAATATAGGATGTGGGTGCAATGGATACATGTGTAATATAACAAGCATCATGCATTATGGAGTATTGTATCAAAACAAGCCTCTTGGATAGTACAGAAGATTCTTAAAGCCAAACAATACTTTGAGGAAGCTGGTTACACAGAAGAGGATGTAGAGGGGATAAGCATCTTCTCTATTAAAAATATGTACGGCAAAGTGAGGGGTGACTTTGATAGAATACCATGGAGGAAATTAGTGCACAACAGTGTTGGAGTGCCAAAATGGAACTTTATAGTTTTCCTAGTTGCACATAGAAGGTTGATGATTAAAGACAGGTTGAGGGGTTTGGGCTATGTGGAAGATGTTACTTGTTCTTTGTGTAATAGTGAGGATAAGACAATTGATCATTTGTTTTTTAAATGTACTTATTCATCGAGAGTATGGACATCTGTGCTGCAATGACAAATGATTCAAAGGCAATCAATGATGTGGGCAAATGAACTTGAAAGAGTAGGAAAGTACAATAAAGGGAAGAGCACAACAACTGAGTTATATAAACTCACATTGGCAGGAACCTTGTACTACATATGGCAAGAGAAATGGCAGGATCTTCAAGGGAATGCAATGATCAGAAGTAATTCTAAGCAGAGCAACAACACAAGATGTACATGGGCGAGGAGAAACTTATAAGCACAAGCTACAAAGAAGACTACTGGAACTCAACTACTATCCTAGTATGTAATGAACTGTTCTATAGTTAGTAGTTAGACTAAACTTGTTCTTGTAGTGGTAGTAAATGAGGTCAGGGAATGGAGCTAAAATTTGGGGCTTATGTCCATATCAAGCTTGATTGCACTATGTAAAAATTACCGAGAAATGAAAATGTAGTTACCCCAAAAAAATATTATAATAAAAAGTATTTTTTTCATTCAATAACAAAAGTTTTTTTTATGATGTAGAAAAAAAATATATTCTTACATTTCAATGGATATTTTCTTTTCATGATGCAGAAAAATATTTTTTTCATTTCAACAAAATAAGTACTTGTTTTTATGTTGTAGAAAGAGTACTTCTTTTTTAACCAAACAAGAGTATTTTAATTTCTTTTTAGTTATGAAGCATAAATTTTAATATTATTTTTGCGTAAAAAAATAATACTGCACATTAGTGCATTTGGTTTGTGTGAATTTTTAGGAGAATAATAAAATTTTGAAGAATAAAATTCTAAAAACGTTGGATATCTAAAGGAAGGGGGGAGGGGAGCATGTGAAATATTGGGACTTGGGAAAGGAGGTGAGTGAGGATAGTAGCATTGGAAATTTTTTGATTCACCGACCAAACAAAGAAAAATAAATTAAAAAGCCAATAACTTTTCATGAAAATATCTTTCAGAACCGAAAAATATTTTGCTTCCTACCAAAAAAACCCTTAATACAACGACCAATTATTTAGGCGCGGATTCACTATCATTCGATCCCCTTCTAGGGTTTCAACTCCCCTTGTTCGAGAAGATTCACCATTTGAAACCCTAAATTACAATCCGATCAATCATGCGTGCGGCTTATGACTTCTCCTTCAATCGGGCCAGATCCGGCACACTTTCCTTCTACGCTCGGCGTCGTCCATGGAGAGAACTATTGGCCCACCCGTCTTCATATACCCGCCCCATTTCCCTCGCCGATTTCACATCTCGCGTCAAGCGAAACCTCGGTTACTTTCGGGTCAACTACGCCATCATTGTGCTGCTCATACTCTTCTTAAGCCTCTTATGGCATCCGATTTCAATGATCGTCTTCTTAGTCGTGTTCGTTGCTTGGTTTTTCCTCTACTTCCATCGCGACGAACCGTTGATGATTTTTAACCGTATGGTTGATGATAGGATCGTTCTGGTTGTTCTAAGCGTTATTACAGTGGTGAGTTTGGTGCTGACACGTGTCTGGTTGAATGTGTTGGTCTCGATCGTGGTGGGAATGATGTTAGTAACTTTGCATTGTACATTTAGAATTACGGAGGATTTGTTTCTAGAAGAGGATGATGCTGCTGATGGTGGATTGCTCTCTTTTGTTGGTAGCTCATCATGATATGAAGAAGAAGCTAACACGGAGCAAATGTTATTGTAGTCAATGGCCTCTTGTTGAAGCAATTAATTCAACAATTTCAATAAAATGTTCATTATATGCAATATATGCAAGGACGGATTAGAATGCAATGAGGTTTAAGGCATTAAGGAGTGTAATTTTTCAGGGTTTATTGTATGGTCGTGAATGGCTGTTTACATTTTTTCCGGCAATTGAATTGAAAATTGAGACACGGATTATTTGGAGTATGTCTCGTTTTGTGCTGTTATTGTATATAAAGAGTACTCAATTTAAGCAATGATACTCGAGTTAGTGAACCAATGCTGCATGGAATTTCTGTGATTTGTGATTGGATCTGTTTCACTAATTAATTGAGCTTTACTGGATTATTGTTGCACTTATCATGCTGATATGTTTGATTAATGAATCAGCAACATCTACATTTTAAATTGCTAGGATCGGTTATATGATGCTCTGTATCCCATCCTGTTCTATTCAAGTTTAATAAGATTCAACATGGCTTGACAATGTTTCGCCGATCGTTAATTGATCAATCATCCTGGAAACGAATGCAGTCTATCCACAGTCATTCCAGCTATAAGTTAAATCATCTTCATATACAAGGAAGTTTAATAATTTGGATGAAGATAGTACGAACTAGTGTTTTAAAAGGCGCTTTCGGAGCGAGGCGCACCAAAAAAGCAACTGAAATGTATTTAATTTAAAAGTCAAGACCTTTTTTATTAATTGAAATTTGAAACCCTAATTCATGGTATTCAATTACTTTTTTACTAATACAAAGAGAATTTCATTCTCGTTCATAGTACCAAGCTCAAACTTCATTTTGCAGGTTAGTTATCATTTTTGTTTCTCCGTGTAGAAAATTTTATTCTTTTCAACTCAAGTTACTTATTCTTTTAAGTAGCATATAATAGATTGTTTTGACTACTTTTCTAGATGGGATTGAGCACTATATATTATGCAATTTTACCTATTTATAAATATTTACTATAATTATATTATTTTATAAAATATTATAGATTAAAAACTTATGGGGTTATATTATTTTATAAAATATTATAGGTTAAAAACTTATGGGGTTTACGGCGTGCCTCGGGGCTTACATCTTATTGAGGCATATGTAAAATGCCCCACCTTAAAACCACACCTTTTAAAACACAGGTGCGAACATCTCCAGAATAGCAGCAGACTAAATATGCACATGAATTCTAATCTCAGAATGGCAATCAGAACACAGCAGTGTAATTCATCATTCTGGAGGCTGATGATGAAATACTAGTATATTTGAAAAATAAAAAATTGTGTATTATGATGACCGGAGGTTTGAAAAACATAATGAAAAAACACTATCAAAATTCACGCAGTATAACTACAAGGTAGTGTACAACCATACAACACATTGCAGAAAAATAGTGAACCTGAGAGCATGGTATCTTCTCAGTTAGAGCACGAATAGCCGAACTCGTTCAGGGTCCCATGTGAAATTTCATCTTTTTTCTTGCCCTGTTGCTTGATTCCCGCCGATCTGCACCAATTCTAGTTGCAGCAATTAAATACAACTTACAAGTCTACACTTATCATATGCCACTCGAGGCACAGGGGCCTAGCAATTCCGCCTGGTACTTCAACATAACACTAGCTCTAATATAGTTTATCAAGTACATGAATGCAGTGATAATAACTCAAGAAGCTGGAACGCCTGGAATCTTTCGAGCATAAGCCAACACCATCACAAAGTCCTTTGCTGATGAACCAATAATTGCTGGTATTCTTTCGGATGTAGTAGTTTGAAGCCACATATCAACCAAACTGTTAAGTGGTAAACTGGGGGCTATTGATTGTCCCATACATCTAATCTCAACCTACAAATAAACTCGAGTCAGCACAACAAAAAGTAAAACACTTAATCATGTATGTTTTCTTCAGTCAAGTTTATTGCAAGAACTCTCCCTCTGTCATACTTAGGGGCAACCATACTGTCACTTATGGGTTATCTTCATGGTAACCAGAAAGGAACATATTAGAGTTAACATTGAGCATTACACATTATAATTCCTCATATTGCGCTCACGTAACATAGACAGTTACCTGACCCAAAGTTGAGTTCAACCCGTTCAAAACCAGACCGAATGAACATTGCACCCAATGGCAATTAATATTATAGAAAATCATGTTTCCCCACTAACTTCAATTGAACATCACCAAGGAAGATGTATAATGTGAATAAATGCATGTGTTGTTCATTGATTTATAAATAACTAAAATCAAGCCAATTACCTCTTCTTCGCTCTTAAGATCCAACTTCCTCACCAGGTATTTTTGGATGAAAGAAACCGGAATGTTACCGTCTCTGCAACAGCGGAAGATATGAGAAAAATTATGAAGGAAATTTGCAAGAATTCATGTCATAAAATATCAGATTATCTTTTCACCAACTTCCAGAGCATACCTCTTTTTCTGCATTGCCATTTTACCCTTTTCAAATCTTCCCAAAAACTAATCTTTTTCCATTTAGCCTTCTCATGAACAGTTTAAGAATTTTAATGTCAGCATATCAAATTGCAAGGTCCTTTTGTCTGTGATTTTCCTTTTTTCTTTTCAAAGTTCCCAGATCACAAGCACGCTTTATTTCATGCTTTCATTACTACCGTGATATTACTGTTGGTTATAAGCCATTAAAAGTTTAACAACTGTGATTTCTGAACTTAGCTGGCCTGGAGATAGGATGCTGGTTTGGGATATAATTAGTTGTTTGAAATTGGTCAGTGTAATGTCCAGGTCACAAGATATAGACCAAACCAGAACAAAGAGATAAAGAAAGGGATGGATACTTTATAGTCTTTGTCCGATCAAGCTTCCATATATTTCAAACTTCAGTTGAAGAGGAGACCATTTTGAGTTCAAGCTCAAGGACCTTAGTGCTATTCATGAAAACATAATCAGATGGAGGGCATACTAACTATTAGTAGTGATATTCTTCTATTTCAAGCAAACGTGGATGTGACCATACCAGCATTAACGCACTTGATCCGATCAAAACTAAACATACTTACGCGAGAGTAGTACTAGGATGGGTGACTCCCTCGCAAGTCCTCATTCTACATTCCTTGTTTACCCAAATTGGAGGCATATTAGTTGTTGCTTGCAGTGCTATCAAAGGCGTAAAGCGCAAGAAAAGCTCTGAGGTACATTGAGGCTTTAAGTGTAATGAAGAAAAGCTCAAATGGAGAAAAAAATACAAATATGTATAGTCCTAGACTAATAATTATAAGCATGAATAACAAGTATATGGATAAAGAAATTGATTTTTTTCACAATAAAGTGAAATATTAGTTGTTTAGGTTTGCCTCTTCAAAATTACGCTCATTGGCAAGGAAAAGTATGCCTTAGAGCCTTGATGGCAACACTGAAGCGCCCGCTAAGCAAGGCGAAACCTCAACATGTTTTGAGCCTCGCTTTAGGGCTTAAGCACGTCTTTGACGATACTGGTTTCTTGTTGAATACTACCCCCAGAAGACGGCCAACATAATGTACGAAGATTGGTCGTACGAGTCAGCGTAACAAATCTAACCTCGTTCACCGACAGTAAAGTAGGACCTTTTACCAATGCAAAAGATTAGCTTTGAGAGGTCCAACCTGAGTGCTGCTGACCTAATATAAACAAATAATCTGTCCCTTCTCTAAAAGCTTAAGCTTTTTTATGAAGCGGCCACACTCTTATGATGAACAGGCAACGTTTCTAAATTCAAGCCTCACCTACACGAGGTGGTGCACAATTCAAAATTGGTTAAAAGGATATCCAAGGGGTGGAAACAAATGAAAATAAGAAATAAAAAAATCTAAACCAATATATGGCAGGTGCGGAAGCAAACATCACTCTGAATATTGGAGGAACTTTTGGGCTGCAGAAACATGCTGCAATAGTAAATCAGTTGCAGCACTGACGTGGAAGAAACCAGAGAATTATGAGGCTTGAGGGGCGTAGATTAAAAAGCAACTGTGGTAGTGTAGCTGGGAAATAGGCAAGAAGATGGAAAACAAGAAATTATGAATGCAGTAATGCTAGATCACAACTATTGCCACATCTAGCCTTCTAAGAAAAAAGTAGAAACAAATGAGTTTAACAAATAGACACTCTATAGTACACTATTGTTGTACTTCTTAAAAATTAGTATAATTACACATAAGATATTAATGTCAAAAAAGGGTAACATATCCCTATAAAAGGAGAATACATATCAAAAGGAGCTATGCAAGAATATTGCTCTGTACAGAAGCCATTCAACGGCTTGGAGGAATCAGATTGGTTTACCAATGGCACTTCTAATACCAGAAGAAAGTGGTACAAGGGGGACTATATTATAAGCCAATATTTTCATCACTCACCTCATTGGTCAAATAACTGTAAACACCACATAAGATCCAGCAGGAGACTGAGTTAGCAACTATATGAGAGAGAGTTCATAGAGAGAGGCATATGTAAGGAGCTATCTTAAAATCAAGAGAAGACAAGGAACATAAAGGCACTTAACTAGGCATGAACATCCATTTTATTATACTACCCAAGTTGGCGCACTGTCATCACCATGAAGCAAGTAGCTGGCTTATAGTTTACAGCAAATTTGCAAGACATGTCTCTCATAAGTAGTTGCAATCCCTAAGAAATACAGGCCTGTAAAAGAAAATCCTATCCTGAAAGGGGAGAATAAATCCTCCAGCATTTTGTCCCAGTAACCCATCTAGTACCTTAACTCTTATCTTCAGCATCTATTAGCTATGCTCCAGAACTGGCTTCCTCCACAGTTAAGAAATCCAAATTATAACTGGCATTCACATCATAATCATCTTGGAAGGTAGGTATCGGACTCACCCATCCAGTTGACTAAAATAGATAAAAGACCAATCACTGGCTTACTCCATTTGTTTAGAGCATCTAAGACTATTCCAAGACCAAATGCAAAAGACTTGGTGAGAATCCACTAAGTAATTTTCTTAAATTAATGCCCCAGGTCACCCTTCGGGTTGCTCCATAGGTAAATGCCTCATTGAAGCCAGTTGGTCTCCTTCACAAAGGTGTGGTTAGAGCCCATTTGGTATAGAAAAACATAGGTATACTTTGTAGTAAGAAATTCTTTGCACTCAAGATTGTATTCAGTCATCAAAGCGCAAGGGTCATGTTACTGCATGTGAAGTCGGGATGCTCTCTGCAACACGGGTTTCCTAGGATAAGTATATGGTCCCTAATAGCATACCCAACTGAGTTTAACCAGCTGGTTTTCTCCAATTTCAAAAGCAGGGCTAGCCCATATCTGAGGTAGCAACTGTTGAATAATGGAAAAGATGTGTGTAGGAAAGCTCCAACAAACAAACATAGATTGATACGCAGAGCTAAAGAAAACCTACAGAACTGGCTTGCCAGAACTTTCCTTAGATTGGATTTGCGATACCCGATACCCGAAAATTATATCTTTCATAAAAAAAAAAGAATGAAAAAAACAACAACTAAGTAATCCACCCAGAAAAGGACATCAAACAGTTCTAGAAAGATAACAACACCTTGTAAAAACAAAAAGAAGTTAAATGAAAAAGAAAACTAGACAAAAAAGAATCAACAACATAAAAAACCAAACCAAAAGGCATCAACAACATAGAAAAACAAAAGAGATGTGAAAGCTGTGGCACATATTGTTTTTACTTTTTATTTTTTATATTGGTTTTACTTTATAGTTTTTGAAATAACATGACAAGAAGACCAGTTTCCTCGGTGCTTCTGGAAATCGTCATTAAATATAAAAAGGGCAGCCCTATGCACTAAGCTCCCACTATGCGCGGGGTCCAGAAAAGGACCGGACCACAAGAGTCTAACATATGCAGTCTTACCTTGCATTTCTGCAAAAGGTTGTTTTTACGGCTCAAACCATTAAATATCTCCATTTAAAATTGAATATCGAGAGGCATCTTGTACATACATATTGACTTGGTATATCTACTAATACTAAATTAGAATACAAATGTGGTTCTTTTATGCCCCTAGGGCTTTTGTTCAATGGAAAATATAGTGCAGACGCATGTCAAGAGTCTGAATCCTCTTATTAACCAAGTTTGGTATTTAAGTGGAGAAGTATAGAGAGGCAGGCTATTATCCACCGATTTTCGAAGCTAAGAACAGCAGATTCACAGTTATAAAAACTTGTGGTTCTTCTACAAAAAGTGGGTGTAGAAATGAGGTGATAGATTAACCATGGTTTATTATGGTTGGAGAGTGTAGAGTACCTTTTGTTTTTTCAGTAGTTGGAAAGTGTAAATATAGCACCATGAACCTGAATTAATAAGTTGTAGTTTCATTTCGCAACTGGAAGTTTCACATGGCCTAACATTCAATTTGATACAGAAACCGCATGAATACAACACTTGAATGAATTGCACAGTGGTTGACAGGTCACAGGTGGATACAACATTCAGGATGTAGAGGAATCTACATCTAAGACAAAGTTTTTACTTTTTTTGGACTACTTTTAAGTAAATTCCACAAGTTAATTCAGGGAGAACTGGATAGAGATCTATCTGATTATAGGAACCCGTTATACTAACATTTTATGTTAGAACAGAGAATTAGTACGATTTCAAAGTCAAATTAGCACATTCAGGTTAGATTATTACTTTCGACCATTGCTGGTCTATAAACAATTACTCCCTAAATGATGCGAGAATATACTGACCAGATGTGATTAAATGCTCAAAATAAAGGTAATTTAAATCAACTGCCCAACTTGTTAACACAGCACAATGAATGTACTCAAATTCAGAGCATATCTATATCTATACTATATTAAAAGCACGAAGGCCCTTAACGAAATGTCGTTCACCATTTTTACCCTCTATAAGTGTAATTTATAATGGATAAAATTGTAAATACAAATAAATTACTATTAAAAAAAAGATATAGCCACAGAATAAAAAGAAATAATAATTAAGAAGAAGAGTAGTAGGAACCTTCTTCCTTAATTAGTATCCCTAATAATCTACCAAAGATTGTAAAGTCAAAAAATTCTTAGGTAAAAAAGGAAAAACAATAAGACAACAATTAGGAGATTAATTACTTTCGTAGGGTAAAAATAAAAAAAATCTATGCTATATTAAAAGCACGAAAACCTTTGAAATGTCATTCGCCCTTTTTACCTTTTAAAATTGAGTTCATACTAGACAAATAGTTATTTTATTATTTTCCTAAATATTTAGTAATAATCATTTATATAGAAATCCCTAATATTTAGGAATTTAATCATTTTCTTATATAAATTTTACTTATATAAGTCCTTCCTTATTTCAACTAGGTAGGAAATATTAATCCTTACTATAATTAAACAAGGATTTTTCAACAATAGCATTTAAAAACTTCCTTTCTCATCACTAATATTTAGTACTTATTTAGGAACACAATTTGATTTCTTCTTGAGGAATGACCAGACTTTGATTAGCCAAATGAGTGATTATAGACAAATGAGTTTAAAATCAAAACCCACAAGCCACATTCAAATATAAATGACTAACTAAAATTTACATACAAAAATATAAATGCACATTCAAATAAATATATAATAGATATAAATTTCTAACATCTATGGTTATTATTATCTTTAGCACATCATCAAATTCTAGAAATATTATCGAAATGATACGTTAATTGCATGACAAATACATATTATTTTATACTAATATTTAAATAAATTTATATTTGTCGATATAGGTTCACACGCAAAGCGCGTACCCTAAGACTAATTCTATTATAAAGGTCAGTTTCAGCGCTCCTGACGCAACATTAAGTAGTTAGCATAATTAGCTTCTATCATTTATCTTTATGCAATGTGACTGTGACTTCTCCGTAGCCACCGCAGCAGACAAGTTGCAGAATTGTGCAGTGCTGGAAAGAAATGATTTATCACCTTCGTACCTCAGGAAGGGTAGGAAAAGCTTATCAAATTATGTAAGAATGAAAATTCATGCAGCTAAAATGTTCTTGGTACAACCTTTGTGAATTCTAAGAGCGTACTCAGGCATATTAAGAGCATCATCATCAGAAGTTTGTTTCAAGGAATAAAATGCACTTACTTTATTCTCAAGTAACTCCCAGAAATCTGTGGCAAGGGTGTATCTCCCTCCCTGACACAAATAATTTGGAGAATTAAAAAATTTGGAAATTCACTCGTCTCAGCAAAAGTAAAACAGAAAAATTCTATAAGATAAAAGCAGATTCTCACTGGTCTTCAGAGGCCACTAATGAGAACCATATTGGATAGATTCTTCTTTCACATCTGGCACTGGTTGCATCCAGCACAGTTTGCGGTGAAATATTAAACTCTCCAAAAGCTGATGCCTTCTTTTGGCGAATTCTACGTGATTTCTTAGGTTTATCAAATTCTTGAGGACCAGGATCACCATTATTATCATCCTTGATCTTCAATTTGTGCCCATGTTCTTTGACTTTAGTTTTACGGACATGACCCTCACGGTCATGGGAATGCACACCTTCTGACTTAGCGGTAGAACCCTGTGAGGAAAACCTCGAAGATTTGCTCCTGTTTGCTGCTTCTACCAAACAATTTAAAGGTTTCCACAAATCAACTTTGCCTTCCCACTGTTTACTGCCGTTTGCAATTTCTTTATCAGGTGTAGGGTGGTCAGAAGGCTCACCACTGGAAGAATTCTGCAAAAAAATTGACATGATTGACTGTGACAATGATACTGCAGGTCTTTGCATAACTTTGATCAACGAAAAGACCTCAACGAAGTCCAAATTGAGGAATAGCACCTAACATCTGAAGAACATGACTTACCAGCCTTATGTTCTGAGTGAACTTGTTCAAAGTCTCAAGTGAGCTAGAGCTATCCAGTTGATCTTCTCCAGAACCTTCTTCTTTCTTGACAGGTTTCTCAATTGAAAAGGCGGAACCCCGTAATGTTTTTCTTGCCACCGATTTTGATCTTCTTCCTGTCATTCCCGTTTGTGTAGATACTCTTGGAGTGCTGACCACAAGTGACGAGAGGGATCTCTCCTTTCTCCTTACTGGCAATGCAACTGAAGGCATAATTTCAGGTGCGTTCACCTTTCGCCTCTTATAAGGGAATACCTTTGCTCTCACATCTTGCAGATTGTGATCTGGCCTGTTGTAAAATAATTAAAAAAGCAAATAACATTCTCAGGGATAATTTTGTCTTCCACCCAACCGTAGAAGAAAATATAACATGCATAAGATGCAGCTACATGCATGAAAAAGCAGAACAAAATCGTGACAGAAAATGAAGATTAACTGAGTTATAGCCTAACGTAACTGGTGAAACTTGATGAGCTATGGGTACTTAAGTAATAAATTTTACCTATCATCATACACACACACACTCACACACAGAGACTCATTTTTTTAATGAGACATATGTCATCATGTGTTGTCCACATATTATAGTTTGCTCTCTACACTCCCATCTGTTGTGTGATGCCTCTCCTTTACTACTTTAGAAGTTTCTCAGATAATCAAAGTGAACTTTAAATCCAACAGCTACAGATTCCAATTTTATTGGATGATATAGAAGTCTGCCGATGTTTTCTGCTGCCAAATTTTCCTCCTTATATTCCCAGAATCAATCTCTTCTTGTTACCTTATTGGCCTTTCATCACAGAACCTCCAAATTGTATCAGGAATTAATTGTAAGACTGATCCAACCCGTAACTTGGTAAAAGGCAAATATATCAAATTTGTTGTGGGATCAACATTGTTTAAGGGTTGAATATGTGGGCCTTAAAGACCTTACATATCCAAAAGAGAAAAAATCAGATCTGACAAAGGTGCAACAAGTAGCACACAGAGGAAAAAATGAGAGATGTCCACCTGAGATGGTTTAACCATGTCGCTAAGCAGATCTCCAAATACATTAGTCAGTAAGGTACTAAAAGGAGAAGAGAGGCAAACCTAAACCCGTATGGAGGGATTTGTTTCAAAGACCAACTAACTTTCGTGATAAATGTGGATTTAATAAGTGCAAAAACAGTGAAGCAAAGGATCCATATAGAGGCTAAAACTAGTTGGGATTCAGGCTTCTCTGTTGTTACACTAACATTATGTCCTTTGTCCACCAAGTCTTTAATGTGATAAGAGATTTGCACGTCAGTGTGGAGACAAGTATCAAATTTTGAGAGCTTATAGTTTTACAGAACTCCTTATTTGCATAATTAGACAGAATACTTAGTATTGGAGTAAACTAGATTGAATAGAGTTAAACAGATATAGAGGATACAGAATATTTAGTATTGGAGTAAACTAGATTGAATAGAGTAAAACAGATATAGAGGATTCATACTACAGATCCCAGTTAATTTTGGATGGACACATAATTAATTGAATGATTAAACATGCTGTACAAGAGTTAGCATAATTGTAGTGACACATAAGAGGAAAGCTAACCCCTAGAGCATTATGATCTGTGCTCAGTATGTTTAGAGAAATCCTAATCCCTAATCCATCTATGTCCAGGAAACCCAAAACGCCAACAAAAATTTAGCATGCCTGTTTCTTTAAAGATGGACTTCATAAAGAAGAAAGGTGAATGTGGTAGAGGAAAGAAATTCCCAAATTTGACGAGCATGTCATATTGCTCTCTAATTAAACATAGAACAATTTTGAGCCAGCAGTAAGTGTGAGACCACACATATATCCAGGCATAAATAACCATACTGAAATCACATAGCTGTAGTTTCCACCTAATTTGTTTCCCACGGAAAATGCCTGTACTTCATAGCTGCATACCAAACTCCAAAGGAGCGGTGAATATGGTACAAGCTTAATGAAGTTAAGATTGGTAGGTGTAGAAAATTAAGTTAATCATTATAGATGGAATCTTTAGTCGAACTCTCCTAAGTGAACATGGCACAGACTTCATGATGTTATGTTTGGTAGGCATAGGAAATTAAGTTAGTCAATATAGATGGAATGTTCTAGTAGAACTTCCAAGTGGCAGAAAAAAAAGATTCTGAAATATATCTAAAGCTAAAACATTCTGCACGAATACGTCCACTGAGTACTTAAGCACACTCTCGGCATTTAAGAAAAGAGAAAGGGAAAAGAATTAAGAGCTAGAAGATAATATGACCTCAATTTCTCTAAAGGAACACAGCCTAAGTCGATATTGCAAATCGGACAGCATTCCGTTTCTTCATCAGACAACTTCTTGTAGATGCATTTCCTGCAAACTAAGTAAAGTTCCAGAAGGAACAGTGTCAAAACAGTAGTCATCTTTTTTGCAAAAAAAACAATTGCTAGTTTCGATAATACTCAAACCAAAATGCAGAGAGACAACATTTTTATGTAAAGGGAAAAAGAAGAAAGTAAGCTAAGTTCAACTCATTCATCATGTTTCACACCATATACATGAATGCAAGATTGTAAACTCTTGTAAAGAAAATTAACTTTGTAGAAATGCTAATATGACTAAACAAAACATCATGGTCTCTTGCGAGCAAAAGACAGATATTTAGCAATAACTTAAAATAACACCTCTCCTGAATTCCAATTTGTAACTGAGATCACATTATCTAAAGTTACTGTACGATGCAAATAAATCAAGTCAATCAAGAGCATACTGTTGAAGCTTCAATTAGACACTACGAACTGTCCTGATCAGCTCGAAACATGTATCTCCCTAGTCACAACAATAAGCATATATAACTGAAATGAAAACATCCATATAAAACCACCAATTTCCCGTAGATAATCATTAGCGCAGAGGAAATAACATCTGATTTACTGAAATGGGATCGATCAAACACATAGGTCGTTTCCATTTAGCAGGCAAAGAGTTGTACGCAATTCCAAAAAACTAAACCCAGATCGTAAAAATGACTGAAACAGTAATCAGAAAACGGAAAGCAATTCAAAATTCAAACAGCTGACATTGAGCAGCAGCAGTGAGCAGTATATATATAAAGAGAGAAATTAAAAGGGGACTCACACGTATGAAGACATTCGGAAATAGTAGTTGCATCTCTGAAAAGCTTATGACAAAGAGGGCATGTCATGCATGCCCCAATCCTATCCCTTCTCACATTCACCACTTGATTCGACATTTATATCTGTATTTCTCTGTATATCAGCTAGCTTCCCCACTCTCAATAAACAGTTTCGACTTTATAATTTAGACCCTCAATTTTCTCTCTCAAATCCACGTACTCAAGCGGTGCATGCTAGAAACGTCACCGTAACACATGGAATTTACGTTCATTCCTCGCTATTTATCTGCATTCAACCCACAAACAAAGAACGTCACAATTATCATACCCAAAGTCAGCTTCGCGACAAACAGCAGAAACGGATTTAATAACAAGACGCAGTTGAATCTGAGATTTGATTTGGGGTAAAGGGAACGTGGATTAGATGATCTCTTGTTGCTGTGTATATAACTGCGTTGTTGTGTATTTGGGTTTGGGAGTCGAAATCGAGGGTGTTTTGGTTTGGGTTTGTGGGGGGGGGGGGGGGGGGGGGGGGGTGAAGCTCATGAACGAAACCGAATATTTCTGTGCTTTTTATATTAATCTAAAGTAATAATTATATGTTATTTTTTGGTTTTATGTAATATGAGGGCTGGGGGTTAAAATGCGCCGTGGAGAATGGGGACGAAGAGTGTGGGCTGCTGATTAATATTCGTTGTGTTTCGTATGCGTGAGCGTGACGGCGGTGCTGTTTAAGGGCCACATAGAGGGTGGTTTGGATATTAATTGCATCTCACGGCGCACGTTAGCCTGGTAGGATATTTTTTATAAGAAAAATATTTTTCAGAATTAATACATGTAATTTAACTTTAGTTAACAACTATTTGGTTTAAATAAAATACATGTGTAAGTAATTAATTTTTATGTATATTTCTTAAGGAAAAATAAAAAAAGAAAAAAAATTCTTTTAGAATTTATATTACGTACTTGAATACCTCAAGGAAAAAGATGGAGATGTAGAAGTTGATCGACTGCCTGCTCTTGTAGTTAGTTCGAATTTTCTTCTTTTTTTTTTTTTAAATTCATTTATTCGGGGAAGAATTTTACGTTGCTAGTGTAACTTAATCGGTTGCAGGTCCGGTCTATTTTAAATGATTTTTTGTAATTCACAATATTGATGTTTTTACATATTAAGAAGGAATTAATTTCTTCTTTTCAAGTTTGTCACTGGAATAAATAGCTATGAATAGTTTGTTATATTTTCAATGAGCAAATTAAGATTAATATATTTAATTTCATTGTTAATTTTTAAAAGATGAATTCCTTAAAATGTGAAAAACTTAAAAAATTATTAATTTGAACTGGAGGGAGTATTATTTTTCTAATTTATTGCTTCATAAGTAATTGTCAGCGATAGTAGGAGTAAATTTTTTTATTTATTGTTGTAAGTATATACTCCCTCCGTTCAATTTTTATTTGGCATGTATGCTAAAATAGACTTTTATTTTTACTTGTCACTTTACGTATATATCAAGATAAGATATTCTTTTTTCATGTTATACCTATAGTATTTATCATTCATTTCAAATTATTTTTTCAAATTCAATAAAATATACATCAATTAATATATGTATCATGATAAATTATGTACATTATTTATTATTTTCTAAGAAGCGTAAAAAATTAAAATATTCTAAGTAAAATGAACTGACGGGATATTCCTCAAATACATTAATTAATTCTTGAGATGGGGGTATAGAAATCAGCGTGTTTCAGAAAAAGAGTAACGCGGTTCGGTTCCATGTTCGAACTAGGAGATGTCCGAACAACTCAAAGTCAAAAGTAAATCCTCTTCTAATGTAATAACATAATGAGAACGTGTTTGACCCTCCTGTTTTTACCAAATTCAACTACCACTTGGTGTTTCAATTATCACTAAACTAACTCTTGTTTTTTACTTCTTCAAGTCAAATTAATTTTTACCAAATTTATATTTTATAATCATTTGGAAGGTGTCATTGACTATTAGTTCTGCCATTAAATTAGAATACTCGCAGACAACTTCCAATATAAACCAACTTTTTTTCATTAATTTTAATTCTTCAACTTTAGAAAAGTTACCCGCCTAATCTACGCGATGAAACTATATATATATACACTAAGCCGATTAATTCAAATTCATATAAGATCCTTTCAGGGTGAAGCTCTTAATATCAGGAACTCAAATCGAAGAACTTTGTAAGATTTATTTATTTTTTCGTAAAACGATACAATTGAATTTATTACGTGGTTTATAGACAAGCGAATTGATTTTATCCTAAATGATAAATAAATTAGATTAAAAATAAGAATTAGCATTAAAACCAAAGCGGATGGCAAGTTGGCTTAGGGAGCGATACTTCCCGAGGACTGAAATAAGAGCAACTTAAAACAGAAAGTAATTGTACTATTTAGCTTGTGAATAGAATGTAGCATAAGTTTTGTCAGATGTTTCGTGTGTTTATAATGGTTGTTGAAACTACTATTTATAGTTATACATAGGAAACAAGATTATAGGATCAAGCCCTCTAAAATGACAATAAAGGGGCCATTGATGAATGTGTAACGGTAGAACATGAATGCCAAAATTCTCTGCAACAGTTGTCTATTTAATACTAGAGAATATTCTTCATTAAATGCCATCTGGTGTGACCCGCTCCCGCTGATTATGCTTTGTTCAGTATCTATCTGATACCAACTACAGTTGTTGACCCCAGTATTGATTCTTACTCTATTTATCTTCCGAGTGTCTCTGATTTCACGTGTTATGCTACCATGTGGTCATTTAATATAAATCAATTTTACCATATACAGATAGTTCCTCCGCTTTCCGGTGGCACATCTTTGTGTCATCAGGAAGTTGGTGAAGATCTATTTTTTGGCGAATTTTTTTCTGAAACCTTCTAAGCAGTCCTTGACGTTTGATAAGACGCACGTCTCCTTGCATTTAATACCCCAAACACGTATTGCCCCACGATTCAACAATATTTTCACCAGTTCTCGAGGTAATCATGGCCATAATTTTGCAATCTATATCTTTACTTATACTAATCATCTTACCTTTTTTACTTCTTGTGCCTTCGTAAGTTCATTACCTTCTGTGCTCTTAACCTTCTTCTGCTTTCATCTCTTTTCGAATTTCTTCAAAACTCAGTCACCTTCCTACTATTATGGCTTCTTTCACTAGTATTTTGAAAAATCTGGTCTTCTTTTCGGTGGAGGCCCGAAGAGAAGCAAAGATAAGGAGGTTGATGTTGATGTTGATACCACTACGGTAAGTACCATCATACCCAAATACTTGAGCACTGTTAATGACTTCCAAGAAAAGTTCCTTTCTGTGAATCCTCAAACTTGGGTTGTTAGTAGGTATCCCTTTTTTATTCACCCTTCCGGTATTCCTACCGTGAAGAAGGATTGTAACTGCCGTGACCTAAACATCACTGCTCCTGATCTAGTGGAGCGGGTTATCTTTACCAAGAAAATTTTTATGTATGTCTATACGTAGAACTTCACTTTGGGCCCATTTTTTTAACGGGGCAATTGACCTCGTGATCTTGGAGTTATGCCACCGGTACCGGGTCTTCTTGGCACAAGTAGGTCCTTCCGTATGGAAAATGGTGGCTTGTGTACGCCAGCTATGCACAAAGACTAGAAAACCATAACCCTAGCATATATGATGAACATCTACTCCCCTAAAAGTTTCCTTGGGGAAGTAATAAATTTCAGCAAGCGTGGCCATCATTAGGAATTAAACTTCTTTGATGTTTCTCATTGTTGATACCAGCTCCACCACGCTGATGTTGAAATAATAATCTAACTGTCATGAGCTAAATCGGAGGGCTACAACAGGCACCTGGTATATTACTCAACTGAGTACCAACATAACGTATCTTTCTTATTATATCATTATGTGTAAATGGTCTAGAAGGGACAACATGAGATAACAAAAATAAAATATAAGGGAATGTTATACATGATGTAGAAACCTATACATGTGACATGCAGGCCTATAAGATCAAAATGATCATTTGGACACTCAAAACATAGGCTGACAAGGCCATACATACCATATACATGACATCTATCTACAAGCTTCTAAGAGTACATAAGCATCACAAAGGTCAGGACAAGGCCCCACCATACCGATCAATACATGTCCAAATCATACTGACCAAATAGGCAACTCCGGAGCAAATGGAGTGCACCAACACCTTCCGCTGAGCTGATAGCCTAGTTGGAGGAATGTCAACCTATCTATTGGAACCTGCGGGTATGAAACGCAGCATCCCCGGGAAAAAGGGATGTCAGGATGAATAAAGTACTGAGTATGTAAGTCATAAAAACATAAATAAGAACAGTAATATAAAGAGAGATGAAGGAAATACAACCTGGAACATCTGAGTGCCTCTGGGGGCTATCGACATGAAATGCATAATACATATATATACATATATCTTTAAAAACATTTGCCTCTAGGGGCATCATTATCATCACACACACACACACACACACACACACACACACACATATATATATATATATATATATATATATATATATATATATATATATATATATATATATATATATATATATATATATATATATATATATAAACTTTTAAAAATATATGTCTATGTAGGCATCAACATCATCATATCTTACCTGGCCTCAAAGAGGACTCGATAAAAATGTACCCAACCATCATAAGGTTTGATAGAATCGTACCCGACCACGTGAAGCTCAGTTGACCCAACTAATCAGTGGTTGCACAATAGGTGCCGTACCTGACTGACTATAGCGCAGATTGATAGAGTAAAATAGATACATATATATATAATGAATGCTAGACTCATGAAATCACGTTCTAAACGTTTTGAAGTGACTTAAGGTCGTCAAACCCTCGATTAACATTATTGACATCCATACCATCAATATGAAACTCAATAGGATTCAAGGATCATACATACTTGCTTAGAATAACTTTATAAGGAAAGAACATGACAGGCAACCTTAGTTACTAGGAGTAGATCTGTTATGAAATAGCGTATCGTTTATATTCATTTCATTTTAGATCACGCCAAAAGAAAGAAGGAAGTACCTTAACATAACTTAAACCAGTTGAGTCCTTAATACCTTCCAAGAAACTCTTCACACAAGTCAACTCAATCTATCATAGTATAAGGATATTCAAAATCAGTACTGAGCAAAGCTAAGTCTGTAACTTAAGCTAACAGCTCATTTACGTGAATTCGGGCAGCATCTCCCTTGTAAGAAGGGACTCCTCCAATACCATATACCAAAAACAAGAACTAGAGAAATCCATCAACATATAAATATGAATAACAAGACATCATATAACAACAACAATTCACAACTACTTCAAGACGAGCGGCAAGATCTGATTGGAATCAGTATAACCCATATCACCCCTTATAGACTTATTACATTAACTTAATAATATCATTAATATGATAACGAATTCATTCATCAATGATTCCATCCTTATACCATATATTTATAACAAAGGAAACAATCCTCAACTCCAACTATCTTCAATTAGTAACTTTATTCACTAGTTCATGTCTACTCCATCCATTTAACTTAATCAACATCAAGATAATCTTAAGCACGTGCAAGAACATAATATACGTACCTCCTATAGTAACTTCAAGTCGAAAACCAAGTTTTCTTCAGCTTACAACAACCTTCAATGGCAATACAATACCATAGAAGTGACTTAAGATAATCCAAGTATTATCTTGTAGTTTATCATTGTAACAACTTAACCAACATACAAGAAAGATCAAGCATAATTTGTAGGATGTTATAATCACCTTATTCAGTAGCCAAAACTTTGAATTTCAGCCAAATACAGCCCATAACAATCCTCAATGACAACACAACCTCAATGAGGTGTTGTTCTTCACTAAAACTAAGTTTTGATGTTGAAATATGGTGTAATCACTTTGGAATCGCTTCAAACCCTTGTGGTATCTATTTAGAATGGTTAGGAGAAGTTTGGAGACGAAGCTGAGTTTAAAGTGAGTTAAAAATAGGCATCCAAATCGTTTATAAAATGAAGTAGGTCGACCACCTCCTAAGTGGGTCCCATTGGGATCTGCTTGCGTGGTCTCGTAAAAGCGTGAATATCTCTCTACTATGATATCGTATTGATGAACAGTCTAATGTGTTAGAAACTAGACTCGTAGATCTTCAATTTGGTAGGTAATGTAGATCCATCTCTCCCTTTAGGGTCTGGCAGCAGTGATGTATAACTTCTTTTTTTCTTTTCCTTTTTTTTGTAATCGTGCCAAACCTTTCACCGAGTTTGGCACTTGATAAATAATTTTATTTTTGCTTAAGCGTTGTGCTAAAATATTCCTCTTGTGTTTATTCAATTAAAGCTTTATGTATATTTTCATTTGATAAGTTTTGATTTCGGGCATAAACTCTCTACCCTTTACTATGAGGGTTTCATAAGAGAGGGCCCTTATATTTACGATGCTCTTTAAAAGGAGGTCGTTTGATCATTTCGGCACAAGCATTTGGAGTTTTTTGTTAACTTTCAAATGATCAAACTAAATCATTATTTGGACAAGAAATAAGATTAGAAATAAAAGGACTTTATTTTATTCCTTCTATATTTAGGAGTACATAAGCATTCATTTGCTAAACTAAATAAAACTGCCATACATTTGGCTACTTGTACAATTTATTTCTACGGGGTTGATCAAGCGGACCATGGTTCTAATGAAATATTAATCCTGAGTCTTGTCACACCTCCCTTTTTACTACCCCAACATGCGTAAGGTGTATAAATACACTTGTAGGGTATACCCCGACGCTCAATTACCCGAAGCGGATAAAATAACGTAAGGGAATGAGTTTTTCCAATTTAAGGACAATCGGTTCGGGATTTTATTAGAGATTAATCAGAGTCGCCACTTGGGAATGACAATGGTGTCCCAAGTCACCGGTTAATCCCGAATCCGAGGAATTTTGACTCTTGAAATGTATGCGAAGCAGAGGTCCGGATAAGGAACTCTGTTAACCCGGGAGAAGGTGTTAGGCACTCCCGGATTCCGTGGTTTTAGCACGGTCGCTCCACTGTCGTTCTTGACTTTTGTTTGACTCGGTTATAGATTTTAATAACATAATGTGCTTTTACGTTAAATGTCATTTTTTAGGAATTTGCGACATTGCGGAAACACGCCTCGAGTCATACCGCAACCAATACGCCTATGACTTTTGGTGTATTTCGGCTTTGCCGAGATTTGGATTTGAGTCGCACCAAGTGCACACTCGTTCATAGGAAGGTATATTAAAACGTGCCTTAAAGTAACGTCTATCGGCTTTTAAATCTTTTGGGAGAAGCTATGGAATTAGCTGTTAGCTTTCCCGAATCTATTTGTGTTTATATCATTACTAAATGGGGGCCCCGGTGTTATTCGGGCGAGGCTCATCCCAAACTATTTATTAAAGGATACTAATATTTGGCTAAGTTTTCTATATTTGTTTTTGCCTTAATCGTAATACTAACACTATAATAATCCAAGCCCGTTGAGTTTTTGCTATTTAATTGGGCCTGATTCTTCAGCCTTGTATTGGATGTGCTTAAACAGACTTCAGATCTCCATTTGGGTAGCTTAATCGAATGATACCATAGTTCAGGCCCACGTAATGTTTTGGGCTCAAACCAGAACGTAATAACAAGAGTATGACATAAAATTCATAACGGAAAAGATGCTCGACATTTGAAACAAAGAATCAAACCACTTTATTATTGAAAAGGAAATTTTGTACACAAAAGCAATAAGCAGTGAAGGCATAGCCAATTATTGTTACTAATTCTAAGAAGTCTGATTACATAAGAAAACTTAAAAATGATTAAGCTGATTAACTACAACTATGAACTAACTAACTGACTACTTCGTGTAATTTCAGCACCAATTTCGTTTGCAACTTATACTTAGTATTATCCCCAATTCTTCTTTTCTATAGCCTACTGTGATATCACTTTCTTTGATTCTTAGGATTATGTAGGCGACAAGTATGCAATCTAATGAACCTATTATTCCAATTAAGATACTTATAGATGGATGAATCAGATGCCTATGTATGCTTACACTAATGATTTTCACGACTTATTACCCGATTATTAACCCAACACTTTCTCTTTCAATACTTATTATTACCTAAACGTAAATCAGGGAAAATGCGATTAACTATATGGTCAGGTGTTTGCGAAATCAATGTGAACTTAGTTGCTTATCAGTTTCGCAGGTATTAACTTATGTTTTAGAGCATTTTTCCTAATTAAACTAAGTGTTAAGCTATCTACACTACCCTACTACTATACTACTACTACTATACTATTACATTGCCTCTGTTTTTTTGTTTCCTTCTGTCACATATTACATCAGTCAAGCTATAAACACTGAAATTAACTAAAGACAATAAAAGATCATAACAGGGAATTCGAAATAGACTTCATTTCATTATCTCAGCAGTTACATCTTCAGTGGATTGAGAAATGTACCTGGATCAAATAGAAAGAGGGCCAATGAGTCTAAGGGATGAGAAGTAATCAGCAATGGAATCAATCAGCAATGAATGCAACAGTGAAGAAATGGAAACACAGCACACAGCAATGGCAAAATCCACAGCAAACAGAGAAGACCCCAGGCAAATAACTCAATGAAATCCGACGGGATACCCAGAAAATTCTGCTCTTGTGTTGCTAATTATAATCTCTGAAATTTTATGATAAAGCTAGTAGAGAGTGAATTCAGAATTACCCAAATGTTTGAACCCCTTTTCAGCCCCTTTTTAGAGATATTTATAGCTAACCTTTAGGGCTGAATACTTGGGGAGGAAGTATGGGATTAATCCCACTTCCCCCTCCTAAAATTATTCATTCTACACTTTGGTCCATATTTCAGTTACTAAAACCCTTCCAGCATGTGCTGGAAGGTTCTAAAGATTCTCTTTTATGGCCTTTTACTAGTATGACCTTAGGGGTTTGAGATTTTTACAGATTTCCCATTTTTAGGAGACCATTATACCCCTAAATCTCTGCCAAATTGCAGAAATCAGGAGCATAAATGTCCCCATTACCCTTTTAAGTTCTAAACTATTACTATTTTACCTTTTTAATACCCAATTATGCCCCTAAGGGCACTGCTGATTTACCAGCTTGCCTAGGGCAGATTTTAGCTTGTTTTGAACCTATTTAACTAATAGCCAGCCCTGGCATTAGTATTTAAGGGCTGGCCATTTTTATTTCTAAGAACTATTTCAATTTTAGCCACTTTTAAACTAATTCCAGTCAATTAAGACCAATTTATTCCTAATTAAAGCTAATTGCAGGCATAGCCTGTTTTATTATTATGCTTAACCTATTTAAAAGTTGGCCAGTCTCAAGTTGAGACTTAGCTTGGGCTATTAAAGCCATATACTGAACAGCTAGGCCCAAAACCTTTACAGGTTTGGCCACTTTGCTGTTCGGGGCTCAATATAGAGCCTGGGCTAGTCTGCATTTGCAGACATAGCCCTTTGCACAACCAGCCACTGTTAAACAGTGAACTGTGTGTTAGGGCTTATAGAATTGGTCAACCCTTTGCAAGGTTGACCATTCTTAGGCCAATTATTTAACTAACAACCTATTTTTGTTCATTTTTAGTTTTAATCCTATTTCAAAACTAACCACTTATGAATCCTAGCACTACAGCTATAACCAATCCTCTTAAAGTTAGTGAATGTTAATCAAATTCTCATACTAACAAGAACTAACAGAACTCAGTCATATTCAACAAGTGTTGCATACAAGGGCACACAAGATTAAACAAAATGCATTAACCAACTGAAACTCAGAGAAAGAAATTGATATGGTTGAATCTCAGTTAATTAACTTCACATTATCCAATTTTATGGGACAAAGTATGAACTTATGTCAACTTAGACCTAGTCACTATTAGCTCAAGTCATCTGATACTTGAATAATTTCAAAAACCATTAAAGTTCATGGCATGGACTTATAGATGCTAAGTCTTACAAAACAGGCAAGAGGAATAGAGCATAGCTTATGCCAAACATAAGAACAAAGGATTAAACAGCATAATATGAGAATGATATCAACTAGATCCCCCTAAACTAAAAACCTTTTCAAATGCCAACAATGATGAGGATGAAGAACAGGATAACATGGGTGAACAGTAAAGAAGAAACCTAAAACTATCATGTGAGAGTGACCTAAAGGAGCAGAGTCACTTAACTCAGATTTCAAGGGTCCAATTTCAAACACACTATCTAACAAGAAGTCTTAACAGAGGAGGTAAATTAGACCATTAGACATGCTCAGAAACAGAAAAGGGCAGTCCAAAGATTACAAAACTCAATTAAAACAAACTTAATACAAACATGAGAATCAAACCAGTGTTAGAACTCAGGCATGCATAATATTAGAAGAACAATTGGTCAAGGGTTATAGCAGATGGGTCTTTAACTCAGGGGAGACAAATCATGATACGGAACAGATGAACAGGAAAGCAAACATGGTCAAACTTTAAAAGAAACACAAAAGCAACACAAGAACTCCATCATTAACAGACCTAGAAGAAACATGTTATGAAACCCTTATGACTTAATTATCGGAGATACAAACAAGATATATGAAGCAAAAGAAGAAACAACAGGTAGGAAACTAATCATGCAAAGGAACCAATATGAAAAGAAAAGAGCACATGACTAACATGTGATGCAAATAAAGATACGGAAGAGATAACAAACATCAGAGAAAGATGACACCAGGAATATAAACCAGAGAATTGTGAGAACATAATCAGCCAAAACCAAAGCGTTAAGCAGAAACAAACAAGTACCAAAATCCTATGACTAACATGTTAGACAAATTCAGAGAAGACATCTAAAGCAGAAATCAAACAAACAACAAAAAATCAAGCAAAGAGAAAGCATTTAAGGGTCAGGGACTTAGCTTGCGGGGCCTGTCCCCCGAGCTTCCTATTCCCTTTTTCTTTTCTTTTCTTTAATCTCAGACCCTCCCAGACCTTCCTTCTTGTTTCTTTTTCTTCTTTATTCATTTTCAGAGCTCTTTTTCTTTCAATTTTCTTCTGGTTTTTCTTTTAGGCCTAAAGACAAGGCCTTTTTGGATTTCGGCTTGAAGAGATGTGTTTTGGGGATGGTAAAGGTGAGGTCTTGATTGGGGGTTGAACTTGGGGTCGCCGGAGTTAGGGTTCCGACGACCTTATTTTGGATATTTGAGGCGATACGGGAAGATTCGAGGGTAGCCAGTGGTATGAGTGGATAGATCTAGTGGAGAGGAGTCGATTGGCATTGGTTTGGAAACGGTTCTCATACTTTGGTGGTCACCGGCGTAACTCCGGTGACCGGGATTTATGAAGAAGAGGTGTTTTTTTTTCTGGGTTTTTTGGGTGTGCTATGGCATGAAGAGGAAGGAGAAGAAGAGGGGAGTAGTAAGAGGAGCCGGCGACCACCGTAGGAGTGGTGGCCGCCATGGCCGCCTAGGGCTTCTGGACGAAGAATGATGAAGAGGTGAGGGAGATGAAGAGGAAACAGGGCGGCGTCTCTAGGGTTTGAAGGGTGAAATGAGCGGCCCCCTTCAGACAAGGGCCTTATATAGGCGGAACGTCCCATGAAATCTGGGCCGTTCGTTTGATCAAGATCGACGGCCCTGAATGAGCGTTACTTAAACGCCGTCGTTTGCCACTTATGAGACTAAGGTCTCACACCCTTGGATCACATTGATCGAACGGCTGAGATTGAATCTCAGCATTAATTAAACCAAATAACTCCCCTAATATTCTCGGCCGTTAGATACACCAAAATGAACGGCCATGATCAAAACAAATAGAAGGCCAGGCGGGCCAAATTGCTGGGCTAATTCACTGGGCCACTGGTTTGGACCACAATTGGCCCAAATTTATTTACACAGCATATATATTTTGTATTTTCTGATTTTAATAATTTTTATGCACTTTTCTTTTATATTTTTTTTTCTTTTCTTTTATGAAAAATTATAAATCCTAATTTATTACCTACTCTAATTTCCTAGTATTTTTTTGGTAATTTTCTGTTATTTTTTCCTAATTTCTACTACTTAAGCTATTTTTTACTAATTTTCTAATTAACTAAACTAACAAATTAATTACTACTATTTTTTTGATTTTTTCTAATTTTTTACTTATTCAAACACACAAAAATATAACTAACTTCAAGCAAAGCAAGTAATTGCACTCAAAAACATATTTATTTTAATTTTGGAATTATTTGCCTGGTGCAAAAATCATGTGCTCACAAGTCTCATAGTCCTCAATTTCCGTGGCACTACTGGTGATGTATCATATATTATTCCCCCCCCCCCCTGTGTTTGAATGTGAAGCATGCAACTTTGAACACTGGAAGTCTTACTTAACCAATGGAAAAAAATTTTGAATGGTTAAATATGCTTCTCATTCGAACACTCGAAGTCTTACTTCACAAGTGGAAACAACTTATGAATGGTTAAATAATCCTCTTTTAGTGATAGAAGTCAAAACCTACCATCGAACCAAAGATTGTTCAACCATCCACGTAGTTGTTTACCATCGATGTGAATTTTAGTGTATTGATATCATAGGTACTTCCTTTGCCAATGAAGCTCCCTTTGTGGTATGCTTTTCATTGCTACCTCGTAAAAACATCTTGCCAAAAAAACCCGATTGGGACAATACTGGACGAAAGAAAAAAGAGTGCAGCATGTACTTTCAGTATTAATATGATCCATCAACAGTAAAACCTTTTGAGGTTAGTCACGTTCCAATTGCTGGGTAATTTTACTTCATCTTGATTTCCCAACTCTTACCACCATTTACCGGTAATAGCTAAAACCCGGTAGGAACTTTCCATATTGGTCCTAGCTTCCCGACATTGACTTTCCGAGTGCTCTGAGTCACCTTTCACAAAACCATGTCTCCTAATTTCAAGTAACGGAGATTGGCCTTGTGATTATAATATCTTTCCATCTCTTTGATTTTGAGCATCCATCCTCACGTATACTATGTCCCTATGTTTGTCGAGCAAGTCCAGCCTTACCAGCAACGCTTCATTGTTTGCATCTTCATTTGTTCGGGAAAACCTTAAAGTGGGCTCCCCCACTCCACCGGTATCAAAGCTTCTGCGCCATACACAAGAGAGAAATATATTTCTTCCGTGCTTGACTTCGCCATTGTTCAGTATGCCCAAGGCACACTCGGTAACTTATCAGTCCATTTGCCATTAGCATCTTTAAACTTATTTTTAAGGTTCTAAATAATTACGTTGCTGGTTTATTCTGCGTGTCGGTTAGCACTTAGATGGTAGTGTGAAGATGTAATTATTTTGATTTTCAATCCTTCCAACTATTTGGTAACTTTTGAACCTACAAACTGCGTCTTGTTATCACAAGAAATTTCCTTTGGTATTCCGAATTGGCAGATTATGTGGTCCCATATGACGTCGACCACGTCATGCTCACTAATATTTTGGTAAGGACCCGCTTCAACCTATTTAGTGAAATAGTTAGTTAAAACTAAAACAAATTGTACCTTTATGGGACCTGGCGGTAGAGGACCAGCTATGTTCGTCCCTCATTTCATGAATGGCTATGGGGATAACACCGAATGATAGGGCTCTGCTGGTTGGTGCACCAATTATGCATGGCTTTGACATTTATCACACTTCCGAATACACATCTTTGTATCATGTTCCATCCCAGGCCAATAGTAACCTTCCTTGATCAACTTTAGAACTAGGGAGTCTGCACCAGAATCGTTCCCGCTAACCCCTTTGTTGACTTCTTTCCCTCATCATGTAGTATGTATATGAGGCCCCCAAACATCGGTCTAATGGTCATTGGTATGATCTTCTCTATAACTGCCCATTTACGAGGCAATAACAAGCTGCTTTGGTTCCCAGTGCCCGAGATGCCTTCGAGTTTTCAAGTAATTTACCATGCCAAAGATAATGAGGAACTTATTCCTCCAGCCCCAGACTAAGTTGGTTGAATTAACTTCGCAGTAACCGTCTACATCAAATACCGAATGTAGAAGTTGAATGACAATATAGGAGTCGGGTCCTTTCATCTTCATGGATGACCCAAATTAGCCAATGTATCTGCTTCCACATTTTCTTCCCTTGGAATATGTATGATTGACCATTCCCAGAATCATGCCGGCAATGCATGAACCTTGTTCATATATTGTTACATATACTCTTCCTTTGTGTCGGAAATAATGTATACTTGATTTACTACTGTCACACCTCTTTTTTCCGTACCCGCGCGGGCGCGAGTATATAAAAGAGAGTTTTTCCAATTAAAGGACAACCAAAACGGGATTCATTTATTGAGAGATTCGGAGTCGCCACTTGGGAGATTTATGGTGTCCCAAGTCACCGGTTTGAAACCCGAATTGAGGAAAGGTTTGACTCTATTTAACGGTCCGCGAACCAGAAATCCGGATAAGGAATTCTGTTAACCCGGGAGAAGGTGTTAGGCATTTCCGAATTCCGTGGTTCTAGCACGGTCGCTTAACTGTCATATTCGGCTTATTTATCAGATTTTAAGAGTTATGTACTTAATGCAAATTAATATCCCTTTACCGCTTTTATTATTATTATTATTTACGAAAGAGAATGTTGCCTAAAAATATGTTTCAAATCACGTCACATGAAATGCACCCGGATCCTCGACACATTCTTATTCAACATTTTGGGATTTGGATTTGGGCCGCATGAAATGCACGCCCGTATTTAAGAAGATAAATTTATTAAAATCGCGCCTAAAAGCAACTACGTGTTATTAGCTTTGCGAGGGCCATAAAATTCGCTAAATGGCACGCCTCGAATTCTAACTAATACTTTGCGGGACATATACAAGCACTTATTTATGGGTCTTACACAACACCTATTATCTTAGTCAAATTTACAAATGAAGTCAAATAAATCAATTAACTTTTATTTTTCAAACATCTTCAACTTAAAAAGAGTAACTTAAACCAAATGCCTCAAAACGCTAAAACCAAACAATGACCGTAAGAACAATAAATTGCAACTAAATGAAAGATCACTCAACATAGAAGAGAAAAAAAAACAAAACAAATAAGTAAATAAACATGTACTGCAATTAGCAATATGCAAGCCAAAAGAAGAAAAAAAACAAACAAACAATTACATATACTTATCATCCACATAGAGAGAGCAGAACAATATACATGGAAAAAGGAAAGGAGAATATAACATCATAAATGATCAGTGAAATGGAAGCACCAACCTGTAGCAACAATATTCCTTCAATATATTGAATTAATCTTCAACCAAACGTGCAACAACAATGAATTCCGAAAATCAAGAATTTGACTCAAGAGAATGGCAGCGAAGGACCACGAACCGGAAATTTTCGGCTACCTCGAGGGAGCTCAAGCGCGTATAGGAAACCTCGACACGACAAACCTCGACCTCGACCAGATTTGATAAGGACGAGGACGAGCTGTATGTGGTGTTACAAGATGGGCTGGTTCGCAGCGGCAGAGGCAGCGTTAATAGAGGTTTGGCGTCGGGTAGCTTGTTGGTTTTAGGGGGCGTTTGGTTGGTCGTTCATGGCCATGATTGACGGGATGAAGCTGGTGGCGGGCAGCAGCGATGGGACTGGACAGCTGGTTGTTTAGACAGAAATGGCGAATGTGCGAATGTCAACTAGAGGGGTTGTTTTGACGTCGACATGCGCTGTTTGGTTGTAACTGTGTGGTCTGCTTGGTGAGTGATATGGTGGTCGACGCTGCTGGTCGACGATGGGAGGAAGACGACTGGAGGATGCTCGTTTGGGTGAGGTTCGTTTTTGGTCGACGGCTGGAGCTCTTTTCTCTTTGGTTTTATTTTTCTTCTTCCGAAAATGAATACCCCTCTGCCGTTGTTCTCTTCTTCTTTTAAGAAGAAGATGAACAGTACTTATGTTACAAAAATCCTCCTATTCAAAAAACATGTCTCTCACTTCACGTGAGAGACCACCCTTTTTTTTTTTTTTTTTATTTTTGTCTTTTTCCTTTTGTATTTTTTCTTTTGTTTTTTTCTTTTTGTCTTTTTCCTTTTGTATTTTTCTTTTGTCTTTTTTTCTTCTTATTCCCCATCCCCATTATGTGTTGTCCCCCTTAGTGTAGTGGACTCGGTTTATTACGGGCTAGGTCCGAAAATTATAAAACCGGGTAGTTTGAACCCGAATATTATTCTTCGGCCCGGAACCGAAAATGGTGTTATTTAATTAATCCTAGGTAATCAAAATAACTATAATACTTATAATAAAAATAAAACTATTTTTTATATTTTCAAGTTTAAAATAACTACAAAATATTTGTGAAACTATTTTTATTATTTTCGTTTTTATAAAAAGATAAAAATATAAAGTACTATTTTTTGTATTTTTCAAGTTTAAGATGACTACGAAACATTAATAAAACCATATTTTTGTTATTTTTCATTTTGAGGTAAAAATAAAGTAAAAGAGTCAGATTTAGCTAAAATAGCTATATTAAAACTAAACTAAATATTTTACGCTAAAAATATAGAAAATCTCGGGGAGGGTCAAAAATCACGTGTTTACAGCTGCCCCTCTTTGACTGAAAACACAAAGAGTTTTCAGACAAAGAACGACTAGACAAGTGTTTTTGACCTGACCCTTATTGGGAGGGACTAAACTAAGAGAAGAGGAATGTGACCGAGCCCTTGTATCTGAGCTGCCTACATATCCTTGGCTATAAAGGAATCAGGCCACGTGTAGTTCGAAAGTGAGTGAGGAAGGGGTATACCGAGGTGGAGAGCCAGTCGAGGTGTCGTTCCGTCGAGGTTCTGTTCCATCGAAGTTCCGGTCCGTGGTCCTGCTATTACATCAAAAATCAAAACATGAGAAAGACTAACTAAGCCTATGAGCTACTAGTTACAAGATTCCTATCTATAAGTCTTCCTGAAGCTTGATCTTGAGTATTGGTTGGTGCTTCATACGGACTCTAAATTTGAACCTTGATACTTGCTAGTTGTAGGTGCTGCTTTTCGGATCAAGACCAGGTATGCAGTGCTTGTGACCTCGGCCATGTCTTGAGCACATCACATCTTTCATCAACTTCTGCACTTGGATTAACTCCTTGCCTTTTGTTTTCATTGTGACTATCTTCTGTTGATCATCTCGGACCGTTGACTCGCATTCCGGTCGCAAGCTTCTTTTGTTGCTAACTTGCATTGCACTCCGAAGTGATTTCCCTTACTTGTGATCTTCGAGCTATTCTCCTTCGAAGTATGAATCTATCTTTTCTGATCCTTGTTGCCTTCCTTCTGATTTATGCCGGGGATTTCCGTTACACTCTACCGCTTTCCTCAACCAAATTCAAAAATAAATCGCCACTCCATTCTTCAGGCGGGCTCCCTGACTTCCACTACAACTTCAAAATAAATTGCCACTCCATTCTCCAGGCGGGCTCCCTGACTTCAACTACAACTTCAAAACTAAATCGCCACTCCATTCTCCAGGCGGGCTCCCTGACTTCAACTACAACTTCAAAACTAAATCGTTCCTTCTGATGTTTCTTCTCTTCTGCCAATTGTTACTTCGGCCTATCTTGATTGCCGGACTCCGACCGTTGGTCCCTTCCTTATGGTCTTCGAACTATTCTTCGTCGAAGTCTGAATTCATCTTTCTGATCCTTGTTGCCTTCCTTTCGATTATGAACTTGGATTCACACTGGGGATTTCGTTATGCTCTACCACTTTCCCCAACCAACTTCAACAATAAATCGCCACTCCATTCTTCAGGCGGGCTCCCCGACTTCAACTACGACTTCAAAATAAATCGCCACTCCATTCTTCAAGCGGGCTCCCTGACTTCAACTATAGCTTCAAAAATAAAATCGCCACTCCATTCTCCGGGCGGGCTCCACGACTTCAACTACTACTTCAAAATAAAATCGCCACTCCATTCTCCGGGCGGGCTCCCCGACTTCAACTACTACTTCAAAATAAAATCGCCACTCCATTCTCCGGGCGGGCTCCCGACTTCGACTACTACTTCCAAATAAAATCGCCACTCCATTCTCCGGGCGGGCTCCCCGACTTCAACTACAACTTCTAAATAAAATCGCCACTCCATTCTCCGGGCGGGCTCCCGACTCCAACTACTACTTTCAAATAAAATCGCCACTCCATTCTCCGGGCGGGCTCCCCGACTTCAACTACAACTTTTAAAATAAATCGCCACTCCATTCTCCGGGCGGGCTCCCGACTTCAACTACTACTTTCAAATAAAATCGCCACTCCATTCTCCGGGCGGGCTCCCCTTATCAAATCTTGGAAACTGAGATGCCGTTCTGCTTTTCCGGCGGGCTTCTGACTTTATCGACAAACTCTAATCATAAATCGCCATTCCATTCTTCAGGCGGGCACTTGATCTCAACAACAACTTCAAAATAAAATCTCGCCACTCCATTCTTCAGGCGGGCTCCCTGACTTCAACTATAACTTCAACACTAAATCACCACTCCATTCTTCAGGCGGGCTCCCTGACTTCAACTACAAACTCAAAACTAAATCGCCACTCCATTCTTCAGGCGGGCTCCTGACTTCAACAACAAAAATAAAATCGCCACTCCATTCTTCAGGCGGTTTCCTGACTTCAACTATAACTTCAAAATAAAATCGCCACTCCATTCTTCAGGCGGGCTCCCTGACTTCAGCTATAACTTCAAAATTAAATCGCCACTCCATTCTTCAGGCGGGCTCCCTGACTTCAACTACAACTTCAGAACTAGATCGCCTTCCTTTGCTTCTTGTACCGTTTTATTCTTGCTGCCTCGACTCTTGAACCATCATTTCTCCTAAATTTCCTTGTTTCGGAATTGCTTTCTTCCTGGGTCGTGTTGCTTTCCCTCCTGACTGATGGGGATATCTTTAGAACTGTTTACTTGCCTGTTGAGGACAATGACGCTGGGAAAATTTTCCTTCATTCCCTCATTTCCTTTGATTCATGCGCTTGAATTTGCGTTGGGATCTCTTGTTGTAACCTTCTGCTTTACGGTGGGTTACTGGTTTCAAGGCCTGCAATGCAAAGACTGAAGACTTGCCTTTTGTTATACAGGTAGGCGCCTGCTTTTAGTAGCAACTTTTGAATTAAAAAAAATGCATTCTAGTAATAATTTATGAAATATGCAAAGGACAATGTAAAATAAAACAAACGTAAAATATCCTATTTGAGGGCGGATAGTCCCATCGTATTCTATTCGAGGGCGAATACTCCCATTGTATCCTATTCGAGGGCGAATACTCCCATTGTATCCTATTCGAGGGCGAATACTCCCATTGTATCCTATTCGAGGGCGACTACTCCCATTGTATCCTATTCGAGGGCGAATACTCCCATTGTATCCTATTCGAGGGCGAATACTCCCATTGTATCCTATTCGAGGGCGAATACTCCCATTGTATTCTATTCGAGGGCGAATACTCCCATTGTATCCTATTCGAGGGCGAATACTCCCATTGTATCCTATTCGAGGGCGAATACTCCCATTGTATCCTATTCGAGGGCGAATACTCCCATTGTATCCTATTCGAGGGCGAATACTCCCATTGCATCCTATTCGAGGGCGAATACTCCCATTGTATCCTATTCGAGGGCGAATACTCCCATTGTATCCTATTCGAGGGCGAATACTCCCATTGTATCCATGTATGAAAATGGGCAAACCTGAGACGTCCTGTTCGAAGGTGGACAAACCTGAAACATCCTATTTGAAGGTGGACAAACCTGACACGTCATCTTGAATTGCCTTCCTCGTTTCTCCGAGAAAATTTTCAACAACGGCGGAAAATTTTCTGCCCCAGTATTGGTGTTCTTCCTTGTGGCATGACTTTCTGCTATCAATAGCACTTTCTTTCCCTGTTTCAAATCAAAGAAAATTTGTTAGTTCAAAACATTGTGAGCGGTTGTGCCGCTCTTGTGTGGTGGTTTTTTTTCCTTTTCTCCTTTCCCTCTCTCGGGGTTCCCAAAACTTTTTGGGGAATGATTTCATTTGCTGGAGATGATATTCTTGCTGGGGATGGGTTTTTTCCATTTATCCCTTCCCCGTTCTGTGTTTCTCAACTTGATGGGGGCTATTTTGTTGTAGATGAGATTTCCTTTCTTCTTTTACCACTCTGTGTTGTCCGACCACCTCGGAACTTGCTGTAGATAACATTGCTGGGGGATTTTCATTTCCTCAAAATTGGTGTTTCACTCTTCTTGAAGGCTGTTGAGGATGACATTGGTTCGAAGACCATTTCCCTTAAGATTTTCCTTCTTCCCCGAGTGGGTATTGACTTCCAGAAAATTTTCAAAATGAAAAGAAAATTTTCTGCCCCAGTTTAATAATCTTCTTTGCACCATACTTCTCTGTCGTCAATGGCATTTCCTTGCCTTGCATAATAATTGGAAAGTTGGTGGCAAGTTTTGAAGTCATTTCTCACTATGTTTTGACTAGACCGACTTTGATGGAGAATTTTGACAAAAGGAGAAAGATAAAAAGAAACAACAAATAGAAGACAAGGGAGGATTGACTCTCTAACCAGAAACAACTATAAAGACTTATCAAACGCGGATACCAACTCTACTGGTCATGACATGCACATATGGCCTATCCTCCGTCGTTAATTTCCTTTCACGATTTCTGTCTCGTGATTTCCATCCGATTATCACCTTTATTCGACTTGTAGTGCCCGAAGGGTTTTCACTTTCAAGCCTCTCTCATTTTGATTTTCTCTCAGCTTTCGTCGTCTTATGGTGCCTGTGAAGGTTTTCACCGGTAAGACTCTCTCATTTGTATCACTTTTAGCTGGGGATTGGGGTGTCATTGCCAAGACTCTCTCGTAGTTCCTTTCTGCTGGGGATCAGAGTCTTTTTCTGCTGGGAATCAAAGTGTCATATTCTGATGAGACTCTCGTGTTTGTTTGACTTGGCCTATTTTGAAGACTGATCGGAAGGTCTTTCTTTGGACCATAATGTGGGATTCGGATAGAGCTAGAAAGAAAGGGTATCGAAGGCTCAAAGCAAAATCAATTTTGGGTTCAAAATTTACAACCTTCAGACCTAAATTTATTTATAATCAACACAATTTTTCTTTGCCCCAGTTTTTTACTTGGGGAATTTTTATTTCTTTATTTACACTATGACCGAGTTGTGAAGCGCCTACGTATCCTCTTTAAGGAATCAGGTCAAACGTAGTTCCCAATTCCTTCTTTTCATTTTTTTTTCATCATTTTTTCATTTTTTTTTCTTTTTCGTTCCTTTTTGGTTGTTTCTGTTTTTTTTCTTTATATTCCCCATTTCTGTTTCTAATTTTGGTACTGATTCCGAAGGAGGGTATGAAAGAAATCAAAATAAGGCTCGAAGGGTTAACGAAGGATAAAGTATTTGGGTAGCAGAACAAAATGCCTTCGTCATTCCAATCTTCAAAACATGCCAAGTACAAACAACGCATTCGCGACATCTTTTGGTTGTGCTAGGAGTGATAACCATATCGTCCATTCGCCTTTTTCATCCATCATTTTAAAGTATTGCTGGACGACACTTCCATTTCAGTATCACGAGCGAACCCCATGTCAGCATGGCCATTTTGCCCTTAAGGCTTTCTTTGTATTTTACCCGGCCCAAATTTCACGTGACTCGGGTTCCAAATAATCTCAAATCATTATTTCTTTTAAAATGCCATGATTATCTTCCAATTCCTTCATGATTAACTTTTAAGATTAGGCCACAATTATGCGTGCATGTCATGTCACTAGTGTTGACAGAAAAATGACTATAAAGAAGAAAGACTTAAATCAAAGAAAAATGACTCGAAATAACGGCAAACAAGAGAGTTGCATTAGACGAACTAGAAATGAATTAATACGACAAAACAAACAAAATAAACTGGGGTACACCCTTGGAACAAACCTACACAATACTAAATGAGGTATTACGACCAATAGAAAATTGGACAAAATAGAACGATAAAAGGGTTTGAGTTACATGACAATATCCTGATTACAACCCTGAAATAATCTGGACGACAGAAATGACAACAAAATAAGCCACCAAAAACTCCATTTTGGTTGACCGAGAAATGGAGAGTCTTCCCGATTACCAAGCATGATATTTTGGCCACTGAGCTTCGCATCAATATTACCAAGGCTACTATCCGCTTCAACATTTTTAGTTTTAGTCAATACATTCCCACAAAGTGTGCATCATGGCGTGCGGGTGAAGGACTCTGTGCGATATTCTGGATGTCGCTGTCTTGGATCAAAATAAGGTTTTCCTGGATCTTGTGTTTCCGGTTCACCACAAACCAACCACCTCAATTTTCTCAACACTTCAAACAAAATATGTTAGAAATGGAATCGGTGAGTCCTTATCAATATTTTTTGCTTTCTTTTTTTTTCTTTTTTTTTTCCTTTTTTTCTTTTTTTTCTTTTTTTTTCATTTTTTTTTTCATTTTTTTTCATTTTTTTTTCTTCATATATATACATATACGAGTTGTGGTCGAATCTTATGGAGATTGCCTACGTATCATGACCCCGCATGAATCGGATCGAGCGTAGTTCTTGCAAATTAATGCAAGAAATAAAGAGATGTTTATTTGATTTTTTTTTTGATTTTTTTTTTGAAGGAAAATTATAGAAGCCGACTCCAACTACAAACATGTGTAGGAGATTTCTACAAGAAAAAGAATATTTTTTTTGGTGTCAATTATGACTATTTCTACAAAATTGGCCACATAATGGCTTATTTGACAAAATGACTATTTTTGCAAAATTTATTTAAGAAAGATAAACTTGAATTTTTTTTTTATCTTGTGGCTCATGGGGCATCGTTCGGCATCACCATAAACCAACACAAGACTATTTTTCATAAATTGGCCATGTAATGGCTTATTTAGACAAAGTGGCTCTTTTTGCAAAATTTTATTTAAGAAGATGCAAATTCAAGAAAATTTTTTATCCTGGGGCCTATGGGGCATCGTTCAGCACCGACACAGGCCAACACAAGACTGAGGAAGTAAAAATGCAAAAATGTGGCTATTTCAGCAAAACTCCGGCCATGTAATGGCTTATTTGATAAAGTGGTTATTTTTGTAAAGTTGAGTGATGACTCAAAATTTGATTTTGCGGATACGGCCTTTCAATATTTCCACGAGAGAATATTTCAAGGCTGTGCCCAAAAATTATTTACAAAGACTCAAAGTGGCTATTCTTGCAAAAATAGCCTTCCGGCGTCCTTTTGGGGAACATTCGGCTTATTTTAAACAAGAATAGCACCACCCGACTTATTTATAATAGAAACAAAATTGACATTTTTTTTTTAATTTTGCAAAAGGGGTGTGAACCCGGACTTGATTTTGCGGCTATGGCCTTGCAACATTTCCACAAGGAATATTTTAAGGCTATGCCCGTAAATTATTTAAAATGACTCAAAGTGACTATTTTTGTAAAAACAGCCTTCCGGCGTCCTTTCGGAATATTCGGCTATTTTTAAAAACGGTATCACTTTGATTTTATTGACAAAATTAAACACACAATTTTTTTTTTGATTTTTTAAAGGTGTGGTTGGACCCGATGAGGGTTGCCTACGTATCCCACCTAATGGCGAGAATCAAACCTGCGTAGTTCGGTCAAACAAACTACATCTTTAAAGGAAACAAACTATTTATTATTTTTTCACACATTTTTTTTTAAGTTTAAAACAAAATTTTTTCTTTTTTTTTTTTAGTAAAAAAAACAAACTATTTTGAAATCACATATTTTTTATTTTACAACAAACGTTTTTTTCCTTTTTAAGTAAAAAAAAACAAACTATTTTGAAACTATTTTTTTATTTTCCTCAATATAAACAAAACGGTTAGCCTGCAAGTCTGAAGCAAATATATGCATAAAACAAACAGGATGCAGCAGGATGGTCTTTTCATTTCGGGTCACCTGTCCTAGACGGACCCAACCCCTGTGTTGAGTCCCCTAAGTCAAATGCAACATGATGCAAATAAACGTTCCTACTAGGGATCCGGCGTGAAGCTTTGTTATTCTAGGTTTAAAAACCTGGGTTTATTGTTCTAGACCTGGCTTACCCGAGCGGACAACTCGAGCCGAGGAGGAGGCAGCAACCCGGGAATACAGAAGCTTCACCGGTTTTGCAACTTATCCAAACCTCGTTCTAAGGTGGGAATTAGACACTATACGGAAAAGAAGTCACACGAAGTGCACCCTTCTTCATGATTTAGAAGACTCAGAGAGGAGATTGGTTTCGGCATAATTTATATGTACGGTTCAAAAAAAATATCAAAGCGATAAAAATATCATTTTGCACATTAATACAATCATATAATAAAATCAGATAATAAATAAGCCAAATACAACAATTATTCTAAGCTCGAATTCTTAAACCCTGAACCAGTGGTTCTGGGTTTATCATCCCCAGCAGAGTCGCCAGAGCTGTCACACCTCTTTTTTCCGTACCCGCGCGGGCGCGAGTATATAAAAGAGAGTTTTTCCAATTAAAGGACAACCAAAACGGGATTCATTTATTGAGAGATTCGGAGTCGCCACTTGGGAGATTTATGGTGTCCCAAGTCACCGGTTTGAAACCCGAATTGAGGAAAGGTTTGACTCAATTTAATGGTCCGCGAACCAGAAACCCGGATAAGGAATTCTGTTAACCCGCGAGAAGGTGTTAGGCATTCCCGAATTCCGTGGTTCTAGCACGGTCGCTCGACTGTCATATTCGGCTTATTTATCTGATTTTAACAGTTATGTACTTAATGCAAATTAATATCCCTTTACCGCTTTTATTATTATTATTATTTATGAAAGAGAATGTTGCCTAAAAATATGTTTCAAATCACGTCACATGAAATGCACCCGGATCCTCGACACATTCTTATTCAACATTTTGGGATTTGGATTTGGGCCGCATGAAATGCACGCCCGTATTTAAGAAGATAAATTTATTAAAATCGCGCCTAAAAGCAACTACGTGTTATTAGCTTTGCGAGGGCCATAAAATTCGCTAAATGGCACGCCTCGAATTCTAACTAATACTTTGCGGGACATATACAAGCACTTATTTATGGGTCTTACACAGCACCTATTATCTTAGTCAAATTTACAAATGAAGTCAAATAAATCAATTAACTTTTATTTTTCAAACATCTTCAACTTAAAAAGAGTAACTTAAACCAAATGCCTCAAAACGCTAAAACCAAACAATGACCGTAAGAACAATAAATTGCAACTAAATGAAAGATCACTCAACATAGAAGAGAAAAAAAAACAAAACAAATAAGTAAATAAACATGTACTGCAATTAGCAATATGCAAGCCAAAAGAAGAAAAAAAACAAACAAACAATTACATATACTTATCATCCACATAGAGAGAGTAGAACAATATACATGGAAAAAGGAAAGGAGAATATAACATCATAAATGATCAGTGAAATGGAAGCACCAACCTGTAGCAACAATATTCCTTCAATATATTGAATTAATCTTCAACCAAACGTGCAACAGCAATGAATTCCGAAAATCAAGAATTTGACTCAAGAGAATGGCAGCGAAGGACCACGAACCGGAAATTTTCGGCTACCTCGAGGGAGCTCAAGCGCGTATAGGAAACCTCGACACGACAAACCTCGACCTCGACCAGATTTGATAAGGACGAGGACGAGCTGTATGTGGTGTTACAAGATGGGCTGGTTCGCAGCGGCAGAGGCAGCGTTAATAGAGGTTTGGCGTCGGGTAGCTTGTTGGTTTTAGGGGGCGTTTGGTTGGTCGTTCATGGCCATGATTGACGGGATGAAGCTGGTGGCGGGCAGCAGCGATGGGACTGGACAGCTGGTTGTTTAGACAGAAATGGCGAATGTGCGAATGTCAACTAGAGGGGTTGTTTGGACGTCGACATGCGTTGTTTGGTTGTAACTGTGTGGTCTGCTTGGTGAGTGATATGGTGGTCGACGCTGCTGGTCGACGATGGGAGGAAGACGACTGGAGGATGCTCGTTTGGGTGAGGGTCGTTTTTGGTCGACGGCTGGAGCTCTTTTCTCTTTGGTTTTATTTTTCTTCTTCCGAAAATGAATACCCCTCTGCCGTTGTTCTCTTCTTCTTTTAAGAAGAAGATGAACAGTACTTATGTTACAAAAATCCTCCTATTCAAAAAACATGTCTCTCACTTCACGTGAGAGACCACCCTTTTTTTTTGTTTTTCTCTCACTTCACGTGAGAGACCACCCTTTTTTTTTTGTCTTTTTATTTTTGTCTTTTTCCTTTTGTATTTTTCTTTTGTCTTTTTTCTTCTTATTCCCCATCCCCATTATGTGTTGTCCCCCCTTAGTGTAGTGGACTCGGTTTATTACGGGCTAGGTCCAAAAATTATAAAACCGGGTAGTTTGAACCCGAATATTATTCTTCGCCCGGAACCGAAAATGGTGTTATTTAATTAATCCTAGGTAATCAAAATAACTATAATACTTATAATAAAAATAAAACTATTTTTTATATTTTCAAGTTTAAAATAACTACAAAATATTTGTGAAACTATTTTTATTATTTTCGTTTTTATAAAAAGATAAAAATATAAAGTACTATTTTTTGTATTTTTCAAGTTTAAGATGACTACGAAACATTAATAAAACCATATTTTTGTTATTTTTCATTTTGAGGTAAAAATAAAGTAAAAGAGTCAGATTTAGCTAAAATAGCTATATTAAAACTAAACTAAATATTTTACGCTAAAAATATAGAAAATCTCGGGGAGGGTCAAAAATCACGTGTTTACAACTACTAGCTTGGAATCACACATTATCTCGATGACCTTAAAGCCTAGTCCATGGTCTAGTTCAAGTCCTACAACCAAAGCCCCAAACGTGTCTTTATCGTTGATCAACAGAATAGTTTTAATGTCCTACCTCAGGGTTTCCCCTAAGGGTGTGATTATAACTACGAGACCGGGTTTACATTAGAAGCTCTATCTGCAAACAAGGTCCAAACTCTCAATGCCATTTCCGACACTAGTACCACTTCCTTAGCAGCCAAGGGCATTAACCCGATATTGAAAGAGGCCATAAAGTCAGCAAAAGTTTATGACTTGATCGCAGTCCTGGGTTTGTACTTAATGTCGAATTCAATAATTTAGACTGCCAATTTAGCCAAATGATCTAACAATTCAGGCTCGTGAATGAAATTCCTTAGTGGAAAAGTCATCACAACGGCTATTGGGTGGCATTGGGAATAAGGCCTAAGCTTTCAAGAGGCGACTGTGAGATCTAAGGCCAGCTTTTCGGGGTATGGATACAGAGTCTATACTCCCAAAACTATTTTACTAAACATAATAAACAATTGCGTACCTCCTTCCTTTCGGGCCAAAACGGTACTTACTTCTACCTCCAAGACTGCTAAATGTATCAACAATTGTAAGCCTTCCCCCGATTTTGATAGCAATCGGGGGCTATATAGGTACCTTTTTAGGTCCTTAAGTGCCCCCTTGGCATTCCAAAGTCCATGAAAAGTTGTTCTTCATTTTTAGAAGTGAAAAGAAGTGGTGGCACTTTTCTATGGATCATGAGATGAATCTGCTTAAATTTGCTAGGTCAGCCTCTGTACTTCCTTCACACCTGTTAATGGGTTTGGAATGTACAATAGCTTTTATTTTATTGGGATTTACCTCAATCCCTCTTTGTGAAACCAAGAATCCCAAGAACTTACCATAACCAGCCCCGAACGCATATTTCTCTAAGTTAAGCTTCATGTTATGCTGCCTTAGAATGTCGAATGTCTCTTGAAGGTGTTTCAAATGATCTCCTGCATTCAAAAACTTGACTAACATGTGATCAATATACACATCCATATGGTTTACATGTCTGACCCTCAAATAATTTTCTATCGATCCTCTAATAGGTGGTAAGCTTGCTTGCCGTGGTGTGTCAGGTCGCGGGTTCGAATCAGCCTCTCTGCAAAGCAGAGGGAAGGTTGCCTAGAGTATTCCCTTCCCCAGACACCCACGAAGTGGGTATTGAACTGGGTCGACCCTCTAATAGGTGGCTCTAGCATCTTGAGCCCAAAAGGTAGCATATTATAGCAATATGTGCCAAAGTCTGTTATAAAAGAAGTTTATTCTTGATCCTCCAGATTCATCTTAATTTGATTGTACCCGGAGTAAGCATCAAGGAAACTCATTAGCTCGTGTTCGGTCGTCGCATCAATCATTTCATCAATGTTTGGTAGTGTAAACGGGTCTTTAGGGCATGCCCTAATTAAATCTTTATTGTTTACGTACATCCTAAATTTTTTATTCTTTGTGGGTACTACAACTACGTTGTCTAACCATTCCAGATACTTCATCTCCCGAATCGAAACGATATTGAGTAGTCGGGCTACCTCCTCTTTAACAAACCTATCTTTGACCACGGCTATCGGGTATTTCTTTTGCCTTACCGGTGGGAAGTTTACATCCAAACTCAGCTTGTGAACGGCCACCTCTAATGGGATACCTGTCATATCCGAGTGCAACCACGCAAAGCAGTCTGTGTTAGCTTTAGAAAATTTATAAATTCTAAGCCTATCTTGAGCTCAGGATTAAGTCATGTTCCCAAGTGAAACTTCCTTTCCAAAAATTCATTGAACGAGATCACTTGCTCGAGTTCTTCTGCGGTTGACTTTGTCGCATCCATCTCCTCTAGTACTTGAAAATATCTCAGTACTTGAGGAGCGAATTCTTTACCCGCAAAACTGTACATTCAAATTTATTACATGATTTATAGATAAATAAATTGATTTGATTCAAAAAATATGATAAAGAGACAAGATTAATATTACGATTAGCAATTGAAATTAAGGAAGATAACGATCCTGGACGCGGTCGCAGTGTCTCCTCTGGGACCTTAAAATATCTCAGCACCTGGTGGTATTCCGATGACTCCTTGCCTTTATCTCCTTCTTTCTAAAAGGATACGACATCGATTCCTGTAATATATATTTTTTGGATACTTTATCCTTGTTGTTGGAAATAGTTACTGTGTTCATCTACCTTGCTGCCGATTGCTCTCCTCTTATTTTCTTGATTACTTTCGGTGTTGGAAATGTTAATAATTGGTGATATGTTGAGGGTACAAAATTTATCTCGTGTATCCACAGCCTTTAAAGGATTACATTATAACCCATGTCGCCATCTACCACTTCAAAAAAAAGTGGTCATAGTTACTCCTTCGGCAATTGTAGGTAGTAAAATCTCCTCTCAGGTTGTCACACATGTCAAGTTGAAGCCAACTAAGAGTTTTATCGTTGGAATGATGCTTCCGGTCAGTTTTTGTTCTCCAACACTCTTCATTGGATGATGTTGGTTGAGCTTCCTTGGTCAACCAAAATACTTTTAATTTTGAAATCTAAAATATTAAGAGAGATTACCAAAGCATCATTGTGCGGCAGAAGAAGTCCGTCAGTGTCCTCCTCCGTGAAGGTGATATCATTTTTTGCTACTTCCCGTAACCTCTTGTTATGAGTCACCGATATCTTTGTTTTCTTTGCTGCTGAGAAGGTTAAACCATTGACTTCATTTCCACCAAAGATCATGTTGATGGTCATACGAGGTGACACTTCTACTGACTTTGAGGGCTCCATCTTATCCCGTCTTTTGCCATAGTTGTTCGTGACTCGGTCACTTATGAACTCCCTAAGATGGCCATTTTTTAATAATATTGACACATCTTTGTGGAGATGCCGACAGTCCCCAGTTATATGACTGTGAGTCTCATGGTATTCACACCGTAAACCAGTATCCCTATGGCTAGGATCTGATCAAATTGGATTCGGGAATCGTACTTCTTTAATATTTCTCAATGCCGATACCAACTCTATCAAATTGATGTTAAAGTTGTAATCTGACAACCCGTGGTATGTGGAGTCTTTGGCCCCTGGCACCTCCTTCTCCTGCAATGACTTGTTGTTCCGGCCACGATCGGTCTTTCTATCACGAGCAAACCTCTCCGGTGACTGAAACCCGTTGCTTCTACGACCATCAATTCTTTCGTATAGCAGAAACGATAACTAGAGGACCACTGATCCACGTCAATATCATTTTTAAACTTGTCCTGGGTTTTTTCTCGGCCCTGTCCCTTGATTGACACCGAGAACCCAAGTTGATCGTCTTATATCCTGATTTTCGACTCATAATGGTTATGGATATTTGCACAAGGAGTTGCCTAAACTCGAGCAGGCTCTTCTTCAGTTTCTAAGTGGAATCGAAACTGAGCGGATTGAGACCTTTTGTGAATTCCTCCGCTGATCACTCATCTGGAACAACCGGTAGTAGCATCCGTTCATTTTGGAACCAGATCACGAATTTCCGCAGTAATTCAAATTCTCCTTGTGCAATTCTGATATACCCTCCTTTTTGGCCTGAACTTTCCGTACCCTAGCATGGTCTTTAATGAATGAGTCTACAAGCATCTTAAAAAAGTCAATTGAATAAGAGAGAAAACCATGTCAAGGCCGCCTTTGTGAGGGTTTCATCGAACTTCTTCAACAAGACCGACTCGATCTCATGTTGAGCCAAATTGTTCCCTTTCACAACCATGGTATAGGTTGTGATGTGCTCCTGCAGATCCAAAGTCCCATCATATTTATGTATGTCCGCTATCTTGAAACTTTTCGGAATTAACTTTAGTGTTGCGCTCAGCTTAAACTGCAATTGCATGTATTTTTTTTAATTTGGACCTTTTAAAACTGGCGGTGCGCTTAGAATCTGATCCATCCAAGCATGAAACTCCTTCGCATTTTGATCCATTCATCTGTTCATTTCCCTCATAAACCTCATGGGCTCAATTTTGAAGGTATCATTGTCATTGTTATTCCTAGATCCGCTACTGGTCCCTCCGGCTCCGTCGAAACTGACTTCTCCCCTTAAGGTGTTGTTATCGATTCTCTGAGCCATTTGATTTGCAGGAATGCTGGGAGGAATCAAGTCCCTTTCATTTGCGTTATTAGAGGTTCCTGACAATGCTTATTTCAACTCTGTCATCATCTGATCCTGCTTCGAGGGGTGATTCATCATCGCTTTCTGTTGTTCTCTCAGGAGTTTATTTTTTCACAACATGTTCCTCCTCCGCTTCATCGGGAGTAGATTCATGCGCATGACGAGGGTATTGACCATCTCGAATCGTGGTTGTCTAATCCCTTCCGTTGTTTCTCACTGTTTGAGTCATTATGTTGGGACAATTCTTCGCGTCCCTCAATATTGTGTGTGATGTTGACATCATTGGCTATCATATCTAGCTTTCTACTAAAGAAAGAACCAAAACAAGTTAGTAATAAACGAATGAATCAAAGCAACTGTGCAATAGTCTATGCTCCACGGTAAGCGCCAAATTATACCCGCAAAACGGTACAATTAAATTTATTACATGATTTATAAATAAGCAAATTGATTTCATCTAAATAATAATAAAAAGACAATATTAAATTAAGATAATCAATTTAAATTGAAGAAGATAACGAGCCTGGCTCCGGTCGCAATGTCTCAGAGAGCAAAAGTGAGAATAATGATGAAGTGCAAGTAACATTGTTAAATTGAGTGCAAAAGTAGTAAAATAAAGCTTTAGTCGGTAGAAAGTTTCGCGTCTTTACAATGGTTGTTGAGCTTGCTATTTATAGTTTTACCTAGGAAAACAAGATCCTACGATCAAGCTACTCTAAATGATAATAAAAGAGTCATTGATGAATACATAAGGCAGGCCATGAAATGCTAATATTCTCTGCAATGGTAGCTCATTTAGTGTTAGTGAAAATTCTCTCATTGAACGTTATCCAATGGCAAACCCTTGACCTTCTCCTGTCGACTATGCTATCTTCAGGATTTACCCGATATCAATTGCATTCGTTGTATCCGGTATTGGTTATTCCCTGACTTTCCCTTCGCCTATCTTCGGCTCCATATGTCATGTTACTATTCGACCATCCGTGTATACCGACTTTACCCCATACATATGTAATATTTTTGACACACTCGTCTTAAATTTGAATTTTATATATATATGCATACATTAAGTTCACACTCATTACAAAAAGTTGTGGATGTAACTGTATTCCGCATTCACTAATTTAAAACATTACATGTCCACAGGTTGATTTTATTTTTTTGTTGCTATATTTTGATTGTTGAACTCATCAATACAAGACTAGCTAGCTTCTATCATAGTGGAAAAAGGAGGTTACAAAAATGTCTTAGGTAATAGCTTCAACTCTCAGCTGTGATATTTTTTTACATTTTTTTAACACTCTAAACTCTTGTCTTCAGTTGTGCCTCGGCCCCCTTGAAGTCGTAATCAAGAAATCTCAACACATTGATATGTAGGTGCAGAATAATATATACAGTATATAGGAGTGAGCAAGAATTCAAGATCCAACAAGTCCCTTGTGCCGAGCGTATGAAATTATTGATAGGAAGATGGATGCAGAAGCAATTCCAGCAAGCATGACAACCTGCATTAATGTAACCGTTTAAAACAAAAAGAACACTCCAAGTGCGCAATTGGAAACGTTTCATATTAGAGTTTAATTTCTATACACTGACATAATATACAGCAAAAAAGGAAAGGAATTGGTCGAGTGTGCGCACCCATTTGAAAATATAACCATGGTCTTTCCTCCATGGATATGGAATGTTCATTCCAAATATTGCAGCCACCAAAGAGTACACTGTCAAACAAACTGTACCAGAACTCAGGAACAGCTCCAGCTGTGGTATCAGTCACAAAAGAATTGCCATTTATTTGCCAATTCAAGTGGAGAAGTAACAAAATGTAGGATAATAATTTCAACAGATCATATGAGCAGTACTGTCCTATGTTGTTCAGACTCTCCGAAAATGTTGCCAGGTGCGTGTCGGATCCTTCAAAAATAGTGTACTTTTTTAAAGATCCGACACGGGTACGGCATCATTTTGGAGAGTCCGCGCAGCATAGGTACTGTCTAAATAGAGTGGAATGGATGCCGTACTAGGCATGTATTACAAGACAGTACCTGGATCAGCTGATTTCGATGATTGTCCAGCTGCAACAAGGAAACTTAATTTATTTCCAAAAACCAGAAAGTTTTGGTATTAATAAACAAGCTAAATCAGCAACGAGTAACCTGAATATTGATATAGTCCTCTGTGTCATCAATATATTCCCGCAACTGAATAATGGAACACCAATGTCACTATTTAGTTCCAAATGAGTTCATTATATATTTCGTTTTTATGTATGTTTAAGGGCATGAAGTTCCTGTATGATCTATGCAGTTTCTTACCGTTCTCAACTTGTTCATCGTGCTTTCAATTTGTACAAAGTAGGCCTGCAGAAATATGCAGTTTTATCAACACATGTATGTCGTGATTATTTCCAAAAGTTCTGATAATACTAACCTCAAGCAACATCTCAAGTTCCTCAACATCAGTCTCCTCCTGAGTTAGTCCGCTGATCTTGCTTGTTTTGGACAATAACTTCGGAGAATCAGGGGACCAGTAAAGTGCCCCCTGGCCACTAAGCGGGGAAGAAGCTCCGGCAATTTTTCTTGAGAGGTAAAGGTCAGCCATGTCATCATCATCTTCAAGAAGTTGTTCAAGATCATCCCTGACCTAGAGTTTGGCATAAGTTAGGAGTCAATTAAGTTAATGGAACTTGCATAAAGAAAAACAAAGGCTTTTAGCTGTGCCCAATTTTCCACTCCAAATAAACTCAATCTTGTTCTTGCGGCAACAACAACAACAGCTCCTCAATCCCAAGCAGGTAGGGGTTGGCTGTATGAATCCTACGTGTTCACGTTGCTCCATTTATACTCATACAGTCTATTTCTTGCAGAGACAACTAATTTCTAGTGTATAAATTATTGCATAGACTATAGTATCTTAGTACGTTAAGAGACATAGTATGTGAGAGAGAGATGCACATACTTTTTGAACCCGGCTGGTCAACCTAGTCATTGCGCTCTTCAATTTGCGCACTCGATCCAAGTTACGACTACTAATCTGCAAATAAGTGAAGTGTTTCACAAATGGAAAAAGAAAAAAGGCACTCGAGAAACAAACAGATCTATACACTCGACATATGAACAATGTATGTATTACAGGAGAACTTTGAGGTAATAATATACCAAGGGAGAAAAGCGAGCTGATATATTTATTGCATGAAGAAAAATCTAGCATACATGCCCAACAGAGACATATCAAACCAAAAATGCTATCCAGTAAATTGAATAAACAATGATTTCCCTAATCTTGCATTCTATAGAACGAAAGAAGCTTGTTGGAACTTCGAGCGTAGCACTTAGAAAAGACTTTAGGGAGCAGCAGACCACCTCATCGAAGGCAGATTAACAATAATAAGAACCACTCAATACAAAAGAGTTATCGCGCTCTTTTCCGGTTAGTTAACGCATACTTAGTGTAGACACTTAGTTGCACTAAGCATGTAAGTACCTTGTTAAATAATTCTTCCAATAAGGCATACATTTTGTATTTGGATTACTAATCTTACCTTGGAGGTGAGCTCATCTAAAGCTGGGTAAGCAGCAGTCTCTAATTCTCGTGTCTGAGTGTCAAGATAACTGCATACACCTTCTAGTGCTACTTCTAAAGCTCGAAACTCAAATGGAAATTCTGTATCATATCGACAATAAAAATTACTAGTCAGGAACATAATATGAGCAACCCCTAATGCTTAACTACAGAAAGTACACATAGTAATCAACGGTTTGCATTTCAGGTGCATACCAGTTGGTTCAACATTTTGCATTTCATTTTGTGTCCCATTAACAGCTGGTTGGTCATCATCTTCGCCTTCTCCAAAGCCAATAGCAGGCAATGGCAATCTTCTTTGAAGTTCTTCAACAACTGGAGCTACATTATCATCCAGCGGGTCACGAAGCAATACCTACTTCAATCATTAAACCACACAAAATAATGGGGTATTCATCTATTATTGGAAACCAAGGAAGCAATAAATTGACAGCCAACAATCATATATCTGGAGTTTAAGTTCTATACACTGACATCGTTAATCATTTTTACACGGAATAAATAATTACAGGTACTATTCATAATAAGTGAAATCAGTAACCTGGTAGTGGTAGGTAACATGCTACAACTTAAATTACAATGAGTCATCGTTGTATATAACTTACTCGCTCCGTTTCAGTTCATGTGAACATATTTCCTTTATGGTCTGTTCCAAAAAGAATGACTTCTTTCTAAATTTGGAAACAATTTAGCTTAAACTTCCAATTCTTAATGAAAAGCTTTTATAACGACACAAATATTAAGACCATAAATTCCAAAAGTTTATTTTATCTTAAACTTTGTGACTAGTCAAACAGGTTCACATAAGTTGGAACAGATGGAGTATATCTTATCCGAAATAATCACCAACTCAAATTCTGGTATACAATGTAGAAAGCAAAAGAAATTCACCTCATCTGTAGTAATAATTGCTTTGATATGCTGAAGTTAGTAAACAAACAGCCAAACAAAAGCACAATAATTAGATTTCTGCAAATCATAGTAACAAAAAACAGAGAAAGCAATTAAAAAGAAGTTCACCTCCAAATTGAGTACAATAGCTTTTTCTCTGCCTAAAATTGCAGAAGGATAAGAAAGAAGAGGATCAAGAATACGAAGATCTCTAGCATGTATAGAAACTCGTTTCATAATAGCATACTTATCCAAATCCAAGATACTACTTTCCCCCTTACTATCCACCATTATCCAGCTTCTTGATACCCCTGTTTTCATCTCCCAATGTTCAAGAAATAGTGATTTTGCTTTCAAGTTCTTGTACTGTGAAAATCAAAGAAAGAAGATAACGAAGGGAAATTAATTTGAAAGGTAGGGGACAAGGGAAAATGGACAGAGTAAAGGTGGGACAATGACATGAGGGTTAAACTGATTGGTGAAATGTAGAGAAACAACTGTTGTTACTGCTTGAAGAAGTAAAGTTGTTGCTTTGCATGGCTGTATTATTTTTTGGCCGATTGCTGGGGCGGTAAACAGGCAAAAACTTTCATAAATAGAGAAATGCGGTTGACCCGTCATTTCCCCATATTACCTTTTACAGTTTACTTTCTCACGACCCCTCAGTCTCCTCAATTTCTATTTCTTCCGAACATTTTCATGATAGTAAGTTTGTATTCTTATAAGAAAAATTTTCTGATAAATAATTTTAAATAATCAGATAGTTCTTCAACGAAAATTTTGGGTGTTAAGTTTGATATATCGTCTAGGTGTTGATAGGAAAAGTGATATTAAATTTAAGTTAATGTAATTGCAAGAAAAATGACTTCATGTTTACCCGTAAAATATTGTGTTTGAATTTGTAACATAGTTTATAGACGCGTGAATTAACTTGATCTAAAAATATGATATAAATAAGATTAAGTAAAGAATATAAAATAACTTAAAAAGAAATACAAGCCTGGTAGTATGATGAGCTTCTTCGGAAATAATAATATGAGCGATATTAAGAAAAAAAACAAGCGAGAAATTTTGTAATATGAGAGCAAATTTTAGCCTTTGTGCATAGATAGCTTTTTATGTCTTAAAATGGATACTAATTCTCCTATTTATATATTAAGAAAGACTAGATCCCCAAATCAAGCTCCTCTTGAATAATAATAAAACTGCCAATAACGATCGCATAACAGTGGACTATTAATACATAGATTCTTTGTAATTGTTGCTAAGTGAAGGTGGTCTTTCCCAACCGACTTCTTCCTTTCAAATCTTTGTTCTCGGTTTCAATGCCTTTGTAATTCACTCAGCACCAGTCATATATTTGTATCCAGTGCCAGCTATTTACTTAATCAGATCTTATTTGTTTTTAGTTTCTTGTGTCATCTCTTCATTCTCCAACTATCGCTAACCAATTTGACCCTATATAGATAGTTTCCCTCGTTTCCGGTGATAAAACTTTATGTTACAGGAAAGTAGATAAAACCTATTTCTTGGTGGGAAGTTCCTGGATGATTTCTTACACTTGAAAGGACACACGTCTTCTCGCATTTAATAATCCGAACACGTAGTATCCCGTGGTAAATATTTCTACTAGTTTTTGGGATAATCATAACCATGAATTTATTAGGCCCACACCAGACCTTTTTCCCATGAGCATGATTTTGGGCTAGGTTACCAACCTCAAGAGGATGATTCCTTTTTATTTTGAGAAATGGTTTCATTCGCGCTAAAGCAACATCATACTTTCAAGGTTGAAAGAAGATCTTTCGACCCCGAGAAATCATACAGACTCAATATTCCATGGCTTCTTCCTCAAATAAAGTGATGATTTAGCCTTCTCATTCAAAAATGGACGGTCTAGCTCAGCCTCAGTCAAACTTCATAGGCCACGGGCTTAAAATCTTCAATTTTAAATGGGCTCCACAAATTTTAATCTAACCCTGCAAAATTACGAATTGGGTTGGACATACCCAACGGGCCAAGCTCATATCGACGGCTCTAACAATAGAGTAGGAAAAAAAAAAGACTGATTGATTAGTGTCTCTTTACACAAACGCTTATTTATGTGTTGGCTTCAGAATATAACGTTAACAACAACAACAACAACAATAACCCAGTATAATTCTACTTAATGAGGTTTGGAGAGGGTTGTGTGTATGCAGACCTTACCCCTACCCTGGGGTAGAGATGCTGTTTCCAAATAGACCCCAGCATCCTTTCCTCCAAAAACTTTCTACCTTATTTTTGGAGAGACCCAAACTCACAACCTTTTGATCGAAAGTAAAGGTTGTATACTATCAAAACATAACGTTAAAATGTCCAAATAGGTGGCCAAATTTTCCTTAGAGATATCACTAGGTTTTAAACTTGGTAGAACTAAGATTTGGAATGGTGCCACTGTGCCACATGGGTAGGTCCCATGCAAGATTTTCCGAAAAGATGCCTATTATCAAACTGAATTTATTATTTGATGACGATATCATTTGTGTTTGTTTAAAGTTTTCAAAATTTATGATTGATCCGTTTCTTCAGTTACAAAATCAACAAATTAAGTTGTTTATGCTTTAGCTTATGCAATTATGGAGTGGGGCTCTGTCCTACCATATTTATAATAATTGAGAAATAACCTTTTTAAAAAAATCAAAAGGTTGTAGTTTTTTAACTTTGGAAATAGTTAAAAAAAAAAATATTTTGGTGCAGCTTTATTTTTGTCTATTATTAGAAGCTCTTCCGTCAGCATTTTTATTTTTGAGAAAGGGACAAAAACAGAACCATTAATTGTTTTCTCATCTTTTCTAACTTTCAGTTTTTTCCCTTCGACAGATCTGGGTTTTTCCCCTGATCACTTCAAGGAACTTATATAACTCTGGACAAAAGTAAAACAATATAATAAGTTATGAAATGATTGTAAAGTTAATCCAAAAGCCTAATTTCCCGAGAAATTTAATTTTATCTAATCAAATTTAGAACTGAAAGTGGGTTGAAAGATAAATTATATTTTATTTGAATCAATTTAAAATTTAAATCACTGTAGTAATCAGCTCCTCCCGCGATTTTTAAAGGGTTATTGAATATACGAAATGATACAAAATTCAATAATAATTTATATATATTTGTCTTCTATATGAGGAGGAAAATATTCATAACAATATATATTTGAGTTAATTCATACGATGTTATACATTATTTCTCTTCTATATAAAAAAGGAAATATTCTTAACTGTTGGGTTTAATATATTTAATTAATATATTAAATATTTAAAAGAGGGTGAATGGAAAATGGAGGGAAGTGAAATTTTGAGTGAAATTTCAAGTTCCTCCTCCTTGGTAAATGGGCATTTCTCATATGGGAATAAGAAGAGATTTTTTATGGGTATATAAGCAATTGTTCTTCTTCTAGCTCTTAAAGAGTTGAGAAGAAAGCAAGCATCGCACCGTCGTCGTCGTCGTCGCTCGCTCGGCTCGGCTTCGGCGATACGGATTCGGATTAATGATCGATTGATTAAATTTTTGGACCAAGTTTATTTGTTAATAGTAAAATATTAAATATTTATTTTAATAATAAAATATTAATATTAAATAAATATTAATATTAAATCCAAATTTCAGTTTTCTATTTTTTGTAACAGAAAATTAACTACCCATTAATTTTCCCTCTTTATTGTTGAATAAATGGCCATTTATGTAATGACATTTATGTTGTGGGCGTTTTGCATAAACACTCATTCTGAAGAGTTGCACCTCTTCAGATTTCAGCCCAACTTTTGGCTATAAATAAAACGCTATTCTGCTCAGAATTTCACTACGAATTTTTTTAGTTTCTCCTCCTTTCTTCTGCATACTTTTAGCATCAAACAAAGCAAAAGTAAGTGTGATTTGCTACCGAACTTTGTGTTCGCTGAAACACTGGGGTTTGAAGTACCGCTACACCAGTGTGTAATTCGTTCTATCCTGGGAGGAAATAATCCATAACCTTGGGTACTAGGAGGGGATTAAATTCCTTAAGGAAACACTGTGAATTCAGTGGGCTCGAATTAGTTTTCTGTTATTTCTGTTTATGCACATTTTTGTTTGTATTTATTTATATTTTCAAAATTATTTTACAAATACAGTGTAGTAACAAGCTTAAGGAATTTAATTTATTTATGTATTTGTTCTTACTATTTCTGGAAGAGTAAAACCTTTGTGGTTTTGTACTCTATTAAAATGTACGTGATTTTAATATTTGTGTCATTGTTTTACAGAAATGACTAATGAGAATGAGAACCAAGCTGTTCCAATGGTGACTGCTAATGCCTCAACAAGCCGTACGACTCGGGCAGAATTGGCACCGGCGGAGAAACTCGAAAAAATTTTCGGGATTGATTTCAAGCGCTGGTAACAAAAGATGTTCTTCTATTTGACTACTCTAAGTCTCCAGAAGTTTATCAAGGAAGATGTTCCTGTGTTGTCCGATGAAACTCCAGAAACTGAACGCTTTCTCGTCGTTGAGGCGTGGAAGCATTTAGACTTTTTATGCAAGAATTATATTCTAAGCGGGCTGGAAGATTCTTTGTATAACGTCTACGATGGCGTAGAAACGTCAAAGGAACTGTGGACTGCGCTTGAAAAGAAATACAAAACTGAAGATGCCGGGTTGAAAAAGTTTGTTGCTGCAAAGTTTTTGGACTACAAAATGGTAGATAGCAAGTTTGTTATTACCCAAGTCCAGGAATTGCAAGTGATTATTCACGATCTCCTTGCTGAAGGTATAAATCAAATTAATATTGATGTTGAAAGTAGTAATCTTAATATTTTTACTAATGGAAATTTCATTGAAGGTCTTGTTATCAATGAAGCATTCTAAGTAGCATCAATGATTGAGAAGTTGCCTCCTTTGTGGAAGGACTTCAAAAACTACTTGAAACACAAACGTAAGGAGGTGTCCCTTGAAGATCTCATTGTTCGGTTGAGAATCGAAGAGGACAATAAAGCTGCTGAAAAGTGAGGCTGTGGAAACTCAACAACAATGGGAGAAAATATTGTTGAAGAGAACAAAAAGAGGAAGAAGGCTTCTGGACCAAAATACAACCCAAGCAAGAAGCGGTTCAATGGAAACTGCTACAACTGTGGAAAACCCGGACACAAATCTACGGAATGTCGTGCTCCGAAGAAAGGCAAGAAGAAGGGTCAAGCAAACATGGTTGAAAAGCATGATGATGTTGATGACTTATGTGCCATGCTTTCCGAATGCAACTTGGTAGGCAATCCTAAAGAGTGGTTGATTGATTCGGGAGCCGCTCGCCATGTTTGTGCTGTTAGAAAAGCGTTTGCTACTTATGCTCGTGTTGGACCCAATGAGACAATTTCTATGGAAAATGCTTCAAAGGCCAATATTGAAGGATGTGGGAAAATATTTCTCAAAATGACTTCCGGAAAAGTGGTGACTTTGAACAATGTCCTTCATGTTCCCGAGATTAGGAATAATTTGGTCTCTACTGGACTTCTTGCTAAGAATGGTTTTAAATGTGTTTTTGTTTCCGATAAGGTTGTAATAAGTAAGAATGAAATGTTTGTAGGAAAAGGTTATCTCACTGAGGGCCTTTTCAAGCTGAATGTAATAGTGGTTGAAAATAATAATAAAATTTCAGCTTCGTCTTACTTACTTGAGTCAAATGAATTATGGCATATACGTTTGGGTCATGTCAATTATAAAACCTTACGAAAAATGATTAATTTGGAAGTATTGCCTAAATTTGAATGTGACAAATCAAAATGTCAAGTATGTGTGGAATCTAAGTATGTTAAACATCCTTATAAGTCATTTGAAAGGAATTCAAATCCTTTAGACTTAATTCACACAGATATTTGTGACATGAAGTCAATACTATCTCGCGGTGGGAAGAAGTATTTTCATAACATTTATTGACGATAGTACTCGATATTGCAATGTTTACTTACTTAATAATAAAGATGAAGCAATAGACGCATTCAAGCAATACAAAAATGAAGCTGAAACACAACTTAACAAGAAAATCAAAATGATAAGAAGTGAGGTGGTGAATATGAATCTCCTTTTGAACAAATATGTTTAGAATATGGAATTATTCATCAAACAACGGCCCCTTACACGCCCCAATCCAATGTGATTGCAGAAAGAAAGAATCGTTCGTTAAAGAAGATGATGAACGCATTATTGATAAGTTCTGGTTTGCCACAGAACGTGTGTCGAGAATCCGTACTTACGGCCAGCCGAATATTAAATCGAGTACCCCATAGCAAAACACAATCCATTCCATATGAAAAATGGAAAGGAAGGAAGCCCAACTTGAATTATTTTAAAGTGTGGGTGTGTTTGGCAAAAGTGCAAGTTCCTAAACCTAAAAGGGTAAAAATAGGACCGAAAACCGTTGATTGTGTTTTTATAGGATATGTGACTAATAGTAAAGCATATCGATTTCTGGTTCATAAATCAGAAAATCCCGACATTCATAATAATACGGTTATAGAATCAGATAATGCTGAGTTCTTTGAAAATGTATATCCGTATAAAAAGGAATGTGAGCCGATTAGTGAAGGATCTAAACGACCTCGGGAAGAAACAAAATAAAGTACACTTAACCAGGAGGATCCAAGGCGTAGTAAATGTGAAAGAACGTCTACGTCATTTGGACCAAATTTTGTGACTTTCTTATTGGAAAATGAGCCTCAAACATTTAAGGAAGCTATGTCTTCTTCGAAATCATTGTTATGGAAAGAGGTAGTCAATAGTGAAATAGAATCCATATTGAACAACCATACATGGGAATTGGTTGATCTTCATCCTGGAAATAAACTGTTGGGTTCTAAATGGTTCTTTAAAAGGAAAATGAAAGATGATGATACTATTGACAAATATAAGGCAAGACTTATGGTCAAAGGGTATAGACAACGAGAATGTCTTGATTATTTTGATACATACTCTCCAGTTACAAGAATTATGTCCATACGAACGTTAGTAGCGTTAACTGCGGTTTATGGTCTTGAAATTCATCAAATGGATGTTAAGACGGCCTTCTTAAATGGAGAGTTGGAGGAAGAAATCTACATGGAACAACCAGAAGGGCTTGTGGTTCTAGGTAAAGAAAAGAAGGTCTGTAGACTTGTTAAGTTCCTTTACGGATTAAAACAAGCACCCAAACAATGGCATGCGAAATTTGACCAAACAATTTTCTCAAATGGGTTTAAGATAAATGAATGTGATAAATGTGTGCACATTAAAAATGTTCCAAATCACATAGTCATTATTTGCTTATATGTGGATGATATGCTTCATAATGAGTAATGACATTGCCAATATAAATTCTACTAAGCGTATGCTAACTAGCAAGTTTGATATGAAAGACTTAGGAGTTGCTGATTTAATTCAAGGAATTAAGATCCATAAGACTTCTCAAGGTCTGGCGTTGTCACAATCTCATTATATCAAGACAGTACTTGAAAAATTCAAGCACTTGGGCTTTAAAGTTGCAAAGACTCCGATTGACGTGAATCTTGCATTAGCAAAGAACAAAGGCCAAAGCATATCACAAATGGATTATGCTCATGTGTTGGGTTGCTTAATGTACATCATGAATTGTACACGACCAGATATAGCATGTGCTATTAGTAAATTGAGTCGATATACGAGCAATCCAGGTCAATCTCATTGGATGGCCATGAAACGAGTTTTGAGGTACTTAGTACATAACCAGGACTTTGCTTTGCACTATAGTAAATATCCTGCGGTCATTGAGGGATACTGTGATGCAAATTGGATCACCGGATCAACTGATTCTAAGTCCACAAGTGGATATGTATTCACCATTGGTAGAGGAGCAGTATTTTGGAAATCGTCCAAACAAACTTGTATTGCCCGCTCTACAATGGAGGCTGAGTTCATAGCCTTGGATAAAGCGGGTGAAGAAGCTGAATGGCTCCGGAATTTCTTGGAAGATATTTTATTTTGGCCCAAATCCTTGGCACCAATATTCATACACTGTCATAGTCAAGCAGCAATTGGAAGGGCTGGGAGCGTTATGTATAACGGTATGTCTCATCACATACGACGAAGACATAAAACCGTGAGACAATTACTCTCTAGAGGAATTATCACGATTGACTATGTAAAGTCAAGTGATAATGTGGCGGATCCACTTACAAACGGCCTAACTAGAGATGTAGTTGAGAAATCATCAAGGGGAATGTGACTGTGGCCGAGAACAAGTCATAGTGGCGGTAACTCTACCTAGAAGACTGGAGATCCCAAGATCTAGGTTCAAGGAGATCAAACAAAGTCATTTATGACAGTTCAACATTGTCAAATAAACTTTTGGTCCATTCTCATATAAGACAATATCCAGTACCAAGGATAAAGCGTTAAGGCTTTTTAATGATTTCTAAATTTGATACGGGGTATATCAAATAGTGTATCTACGGGATGACATGTGTAGGAATCACCTATGTAAGTGTGAAGTGTTAGCCGCTTCAAGGAGAACTTTGTAAGGCCAATTCTCTACACACTTATGAAACGAGGCAGTGTTCATGGCTGAAACGAACACAACAATGAGAACCAAAGACGGTTAAGGGTTGGTTGTGTGACTTGTGGTTGTCTAGGTATACACCAAAGTTCTACGGTTCAAAAATATCAAATCTACCTTGATCGAGTATATCCGACATAAGTTCACTACGGAAAGTTCAAAGGGAAACCTACTTATCCAGATGCAATTAATCCTTACTTGCAAATCATACAGTTTTTCATGCATACTTCCGTGATATAGCCATTTTCCATTCATGTTGGGGATTATTGGGTTTAATATATTTAATTAATATATTAAATATTTAAAAGAGGGTGAATGAGAAATTATCTCGAGGTTGATCATACTTGGCCTTAGTGTTTATCGAGCACTTCGATCTTCGAGTCTTGTACTCCGCCCTCGACCTCGAGCCTGATCCGTTTCGGATTTGTTCTGACCCTCGAACCCACAAAATTGGTCATACCTGATTTCGATATACATGTATGAGAACCAGAAGACTGTTATACAAGTTGTCCTATATTCTCCGTTTTTGTATTGACAAATGCGTGACTCGTGAGTGACTGCTTTAAGATGTGTTGTTGCGTACTGCAGGACAGTAAGAGGTCACTATTCAAAGCTGGGAAATTGCTGATTGGTTCGATATAACAATCAAATTACATTGGCATGTTAATTTGCTCTCTAGACCGGAGGTGGCATGCATGTACTGGGTTTGCACAGTGGCAGATGTAGCCTTTGAGCTACGAGTTCAATTAAACCTCGTTTATTAAAATTATAGATAAATCTTTATTAAATAAATATTACTATATATTTAATAAATATGGAAAAAATTGACAAATATATGATCTATTAATATATTTTAATGGAAGATTTCTTTTTAGTAACACATAGTAATAGTTATTTTCTTAGTCATCTAACAATACTTTTTCGTTAATTTATACTTTCAAGGTTAATACATGAAAGGATTCCAAATATTTCTACATTTTCTAAAGAAAATAATTATAAAATCTTAAAATATAAATAAAATTTATATGTTTATATGATGATTTGGTTCAGATTTTTTTACTTAATACCAAATCAAATCAAACCAAACATAATCAAATTTTTTAATCAATTTAATTTAATTTTTTGATTTGATAGCAATTTTTCGATTCAATTTGACACCCGGCTTTCCTCTCTATCAAATGAAAAACGACTGATACATGGCACGAAAACTTTATTACTAGTGGTGGTACATCTGTTTTGATTGCGTGGTCCACTCCATAAACAAATAGTGGTCAGTATTAGATGACATGACACATGGCTGAATATAAATGGTTCACAACAGATAAGGAGCAATCCAAATAATCCATGTTGGGTGGTTGGCTTTTGTGTTTTCAAATGGAGATTAAATTTGTGTATTTCCTCCCAATTTTTGTGTGAATAAAGTAAACGGATAAGCCTTTCATATTACTCAAGAGTGTGTCCTCCATAGCTCTGATCATTCTCTCGGCTTGATATAGAAATGGCCACCATCAGTGCTTGCACTACAACCTCTTCAGTGGCACGTGCCGCCCTCGTGCAAAATGGATCTCTATCCCGTCCCTCATCTCTTCTTGGTATGTTCATTTTCTAGTTTTCACCAATCACTTGAAATATACCTTCAATTCTTCAAATGATTTGTATATAATACTTCACTTGATGTATAAATGGTGAAGTATTTGTAAATATTGATTCATATTCTTTCTAAATATCCTAATATTTTGTAATTATAGATGTGTTTAGTATAAGCTATACATATTATAATGGTAACAACATCTATAGTAAAATATGCATATAATGTAGCACTGCTTCCGCACAATTCTCAAACTTAAAAAGTTGAAGGCATGCCTATTCCGATTACTGAAAGTAAGAGGATGTTTGGCTAAGCTTATAAGCCAATTAAACTGGTTTATAAATACTTTTTGATTTATCTATATATTTGGTAAATACCCAACGTGCTTATAAGCCAAGTGCTTATAAGTTAAAATAAATCACTAACTTATGGCGTTTCAGTTTAGCAGTTTTAGTTTGAATGACACTTTTACTAGCTTATCCTTAATAATATTTTTTAAATTCACAAAATCTATTTTTTGAAATAAATTTTTAACTTTTTGTTCATTCTATATTTGTTGTTTATCCTTTTCTTTATAAAGGAACTTTTGAATTTATAATACTTTGTAAAGTTTTAGGGGTATTTTAGTCAGTTTAATAATAGAACAACTTATAATTACTTTTCTAGCAAACATATATCAACTACTTATCATCAGTTTTAAAACGCCCATCCAAACGCATAAATGCTTATTTAAAAAAATAGTTTCAATACTTCAAACTTATAAGCTATTTATAATCAGCTAATCTAAACATGGTCTAAATCCTTTCCTAAGCATGTTTATCATTAATTGATTTGGTTTAGAGAGCATGTATTCCTTCTTATTAGAGGTGGAACTAAAGTATAAGGAATGAGTTCAATTGAACCTATTGTATCATAGACCGTATATTTTTATCAAACAACCCCTATAAGTTAGTGAAAATATCAAGACTTGAACTCATATTTAAAGAATTCACAATTTTGCACCTATTTAAATTTAAGTAGTGAATCCGCCTCTGCTTGTTATTGATCAGGATTGCCGTCCATGAGCAAAGTTGGAAAGGTGAGATGTTCAATGGAGGTGAAGTCAGAGGGAGAAACATCAAAGTTGGGAATGGGAGCAGCATCAATGATGGCAGCAGCAGTAGCAGCAAGCATGTCAAGCCCAGCAGCAATGGCTCTTGTTGATGAAAGAATGAGCACAGAAGGAACAGGCCTTCCTTTTGGTCTCAGCAACAACCTTCTTGGTTGGATCATTTTTGGTGTCTTTGGTTTGGTTTGGTCTCTTTACACTGTCTACACTTCTGGCCTTGATGAGGATGAAGAGTCTGGATTGTCTCTTTAAGCACTTTATTATTATATTATGCACCTTTTCATTTTTGTGTATTATGTGATATAATCAACTTAATTACTACTACCTTCTTATTGATGTTGTATCTGCAACTCTTCAATTGAAGTCTTCTATTTTCTCTATTAATATGTGATACACTGCCAATTACCAAACTAAACTAAAAGAACTTCTTGATTTTTAGCAAACTTGTTAATGCTTTAGACCCTTTTAATTTATAGAGAAAATGCAATAATTTTTGGCATAACATCTGTGTTTAAGAATAGATGGATTTCGATTTTACTGATAATCAACAACTTTAATTCTGCGTTGTCTAGGGGTGGGCATAATACCGACCGGACCGAAAAAACCGGTCGAACCGTGAATTTTGGTTTTTCGGTTTCGGTTTAACCGGTTTTTCGGTCGGTTTACGGTTTTAAAATTATTAATTTTTGGTTTTCGGTGCGGTGCACGGTTTATTTAATTCGGTTTGCGGTTGAACCGAAAAACCAAAATTTAGGGGTATTAGATAATTATTATATTTATTAGTTGTACTCTATTCTATATTTCTAATTCTATATAATATATATCTGTGTAATAGTAGACTTATAAGCACTTAAGCAGTGATCCAACTCATCCAAGCCCAATAATATCCAAGCCCACCTCACCCCATTTAGAAATTAAATTACAGTCTTTTTTATTAGGGTTCCTCACAGTCACTTCCTCAGTTCCTCGTCACTGTCGTCAGTCGTCTCCTCGTTCCTCTCCTGTCATGTCATGTGCTGTGCCGCTGTGCGACTGCGTGTGTGCGTGTGTGCGTGTCTGCGTCCGCGATTGAGCTGCGAGCGTGCGACCTTCTTCAGTTGTTCCTCAGGTTAGTGCTACCTTCTTCAATTGTTCCTCGGTTACAAGTAGTTGAATGCAAGCAGTGAATACAAGTATTCGATTGTATTGAATACAAGCAGTGATTTGTTCTCTTGTTTTGAATACAAGCAATGATTTGTTCTCTTGTTTTGAATACAAGCAATGATTTGTTCTCTTGTTTTGAATACAAGCAGTGATTTATTCTCTAATTTTTCTCTCTTTTAAGCAATCCTTTTTTGTCCTTTTTGTTGAATGAAAATCTCAAAACACACAGAATCAGTTCTTACTGTGGCTACCTTTAACATTCGATTGTATTTTTATTAAAGAAGTACACTCCTTAATTATGTTTTCATTCGATTTTCTATAGATGGCAGAAGGTGAAAGTAGAGTAAGTGAGGTGGGTTCATCTGAAAGCGAACCTACTTCTTCACCTACAAATTCAGTTAGTCAAGACCCAAAAAAAAAATCTGTACAATCTAGATCACTTGATTGGGATCATTTTGAAAAGTTTAAAGATTGTAATGGAGATGATAGAGCAAGGTGTAAATATTGTGGTCGTGATTATAAGGCTAATTCACGATTGAATGGAACAACATCATTGAATACTCATTTAAAGAAGTGTCCAAAAATACCACGGAAAGTTGATAATACTCAAACACAATTGTGTTTTCAAACGGATGGGCAAAGTAATGGTGGGGTGATTTGGAAATTTGATCAAGAACTAGTTAGGAGGGCTTTAGTTGAGATGGTAATTGTGGAGGAATTACCTTTTAGCTTTGTTGAAAAGAAAGGCTTTAAGAAGTTTATGAGCATAGCCCAACCTCAATTTAATGTTCCTTCTCGTAGGACAATTACAAGGGATTGCTTTCAAGTTTACAATGAAGAAAGGCTTAAACTAATGAAAAATTTCAGAGATATAAAACCTAGAATTTGCCTTACAACAGACACATGGACTTCATTACAAAGAATTAACTATATGTGTTTGACGGGTCATTTTGTTGATAGAGATTGGGTGTTGCATAAAAGAATACTAAATTTTTGCACAATCTCTAGTCATAAGGGTGACGAAATGGCAAAGGTTATTGGTAATTGTTTGCTTGAATGGAAATTGGATAAGGTATTCACTGTTACGGTTGATAATGCTTCTTCAAATGATGTCACGGTTAAAGAATTGTCTAAACAACTAGATATGTGGAAAACTAATTCGATGGGTGGTAAGCATCTTCATGTGAGATGCATGGCTCACATACTTAATTTAATTGTACAAGATGGTTTGAAGGAAATTGATAATTCTGTAAAACGTGTTAGACAAGTTGTTAGGTATGTGAGATCATCTCCACAAAGGATCTTAAAGTTTAGGGAATATTGTGCACATCAAGAGGTAGAATGTAGCAAAATATTGTGTTTGGACGTTCCTACTAGGTGGAATTCCACCTACTTGATGTTGGAAACGACGCAAAACTTTGAGAAAGCTTTTAACAAGCTTCATCTTTTTGATGATGGATTTTCTTCTCATCTTTGTACGCATGTTTGTGAGGATGGGAATATTGCAGGTCCATTTGTATGTGATGATTGGGTGAATGTGAGAAACGTGATAAAGTTTCTTGAAAGATTTCACGAGCTCACCGAAAAAGTTCCAGGCTCACGTTATGTCACTTCTAATTGTCATTTTGAGGATATATGTGAGCTTGATAGTCATTCTTGTTTAGCTAGTGATGATACTAATTTGAGTAAGATGGCAGAGAAAATGCTAGAGAAGTTTAAAAAATATTGGGGTGAACCTCAAAAGATGAATAAAATAATTTTTATTGCTTTTGTATTAGATCCTCATAACAAATTTGAGTATGTTGGTTTTGCACTTGAGGAAATGTTTGGGAAGGAACCGGGGAAGAAATTAACTGCCGAAGTGGATACTTATTTGAATTCTTTGTTTGTGGAGTATCAAAAAAGATATTCCAAAGGATGTTGCCTTCAGTCATCTCCATCTAAATCTACTTCATCTGATGACACATCTGATTCATCTAGTGTGAATGTGAGAACAAAATCTGTGAGAACAAAGCAATTGTTAAAAAGGCAAAAGGAAGACTCGGGAAGTGTGGGTGCTAAATCTGAGTTGGAAAGATATAATGGTGAAGGAAAAGAGCCATATTCTGATGATTCTGATGATTTTAAAATCTTAGATTGGTGAAAAATTAATGCGCCTCGATTTCCTATTCTATCTGAGCTAGCTCGTGATGTATTAGCCATTCCAATTTCAAGTGTTGCATTGGAATTTGTATTTAGTACCGGTGGCCGCATTCTTGATTCATTTAGGAGTTCATTGGCTCCTCGGTTGGTGCAAAGTCTTGTTTGTGTTCAAGATTGGCTTAGATGTGACGGCACTCCTATTAATGTTGAAGAAGATTTGAAGTTTTTTGAGCAAATTGAACTTGGTAAGATTTTTCGTTTATGAGTGTTTTATTAAAAATTAGTGTACTTTGCAAGTTTAAATGACACACGTTATCAAATTATATTTAGATATGACAACAAGCGGTAGAGAAACTTGCATTGTTGAAAGAGATACTAGCATTGTTGATGCATAGTTTGAGTGGTAAGTTTAAGAATTTGCTTGTTTTGTGGTATTCTTTTGTTATTTATAATTAAAAATATTTTATTAACTTGTGATATTTTTTTTGTAGGTTCAACTATGCCTCGTGGTCCTAAAGCTAGATCGCCTATTTGGGAACATTTTGAGCTAGTTGAAGAAGGCCGCAAAGCAAAGTGTCTTCATTGTGGACAAGATTATAATTATCATCCAAAGTCTATTGGAACTATGTGCTTAGTGAAGCATATTAAGAAATGTCTCAATCCTCGTCCAGTGATTTCATATGTTAGACTTTAAGTATCATTTTCTAAACTTATTTTGTGGCTCATGGATTGTGACTAGTTTGCCACTGTTTTGTTGTTTGGTGATGCTATTTCTAGACTTGTTTTGGACTTTGATAACTGCTAGATTTGCCATATGTTAAATTATTTTTGGACAAGTTTGCCAATTGCCACTGCTGAGTGCTGCGCATTAGTAGGCATTTCTTTAATCCCAAACTGCTGAGTACTGCTACTGCTTAGTATTGTACTGTTGCGCATTAGTGCAATAATTCTGAATGCTGGGCTGCTGGCAGCGTCCCAAACTGCTACTGCTGCTGCCAACTATTTTAATTGAGAATTTACAGGTTTATTAGTCTAATTTACAGGTTGCAACAAGTGAGGATTTACAGGTTTATTACTTATTAGTCCCATTTGCTAGTAGCAAATTACAATTTACAAATGAAATTGTTGGCAACGGACTAATAGATAATTATGGGTATTAGATATATTGTGTCAAACAATGGCAGTGTGTGTTACAATGGCATGGTGAGCAAATTGCTACACTTACAAATGAAGAAAGTTGGCAGCGGACTAATATATTGTGTCAAACAATGGCAGTGTGTGTTACAATGAAGAAAGTTGGCAGCGTGTGTTTTTTTACCAAACAGTTTAAAACCGAAAATATAAACCGAAAATAACCGAACAGAATTTTAAAAAAACTATACCGAACCGTAAATACTTTGATTTGATTTGATTATTAGAATTACAAACCGAAAACCGAATAAACCGAACCGAAATTCTACAAAACCGAACCGAACCGACCGATGCCCACCCCTAGCGTTGTCCGCAAAATTTTAGGCTTTCTTTCTCACTAGTAGTCGTACACGCGCGATGCGCGATAAGTAATTAAAAAAATATTAGTTAAATTAAATTATGATTGTCACACCTCCCATTTTTACACCGCACATACGTATAAAACGTAAAGGTGCCATTGTTTAATACTACACCCCGAGAAGGGATATAATAATAATCAGTGAAGGAGTTTTTCCAATTAAAGGACAGTCGGAACGGGATCAATTTATTTAATTATTCAGAGTCGCCACTTGGGAGAATAATGGTGTCCCAAGTCACCGGTTTAATCCCGAACCGAGGAAATTTATGACTCTGTAATATAGTCTGCGAAACTAGAAACCTGGATAAGGAATTCCGTTAACCCGGAGAAGGTGTTAGGCACTCCCGGATTCCGTGGTTTTAGCACGGTCGCTCAACTGCATTTTTTTGCTTTTATCTGATTTCTTTATATATTTTTATTATGTACTTTTAATGTTCCGCTTTTAATTTTAGAAGAATTGCGACGTCACGAAAACACATTTCGAGTCACACCGCAACCAGTACGCCTGTGACTTTAATGTATTTCAGTTTCGCCGGGAGTAAGATTTGGGTCACATAAATGCGCACCCGTGATTAGGAAGGTATTATTATTAACTAACGCGCCTAAAGTAATTTTGCGTTTGTACTTTGCGAGGGCCATGAAATTTGCTAAATGGCACGTCTCGAAATCTAAGGTTCAATTTATAATAAAAGAGGGTCATTCAATTTATTGAACTCTACTCCTTGTGTAAGCATATATGACTTCGTCTTTAGTAAAGCTATCCTCTTGTGACCCAATCTCGTGCAAGTATAAACAATCAGGATCGGTACAGGGCCCATTTCTCAACCAAGTGTGATAGTATTTTGTGGTTCCAAAGCAAACTCTTAGAGGCTTACCATTTAAAACAAACCCACGTACAGACTGAATACACAAAATTGCTTCCTCCTCCTTTGAATATGTTATATATACACTACAAGTATTATTTGCAAATTGTTGAATAGCACCAGCGGCTGTACGAGACATAGACACCTTCAGAACCTTTCCATACTTCAAAAAATACTCTTTATGCTGTAGAAGATCTTCATCAACTAGGCTGAGAGGCAACCCCATAACATAAACAAGATTTCTTTGAAGTACTCGCACATTGCTAAGTTGCTTCCTAGAATCTGCTGATCTATCAAGTCTATCTCCTCAGCACACGAAGGACATGTCTTATCTCCCTCGTCACTCATTGTTGCTTTAAAAGGTGATGAGTAGATCGAGGAAGAGGGAATCGTAGAGAGGATGAGACTCGAAGAATGTAGAGAGAAAGAAAGACAGAGAGAACCAACCACGCACGATGTTGTTACCCAGGTAATGATATCAAATCGCAAACTAAAGGTGACGAAATAAACTAAACATACTGAAAAGAGCACGTCGACAAAATTATATAATGAAAATCTTAACAACAAAATCATATTCAATTAACCATATTCATATTATAGCCGAACATCGCATGAATCAATAGGCAAAGAAAGTTAGCTGGAGCGTATTTCTATAGCTCCAAAACCAACTCAAGAAATAGCTAGACAATTCATAGGTTCAACAACATAAACAGCGACCAAGCGATCCAACAAATATATACGACCGACTAAGAGTTTTGAATCAAAATATGGGAGTTTTAGCAAACAAATTCTCTGCAGCAGAGTCCCGAAGCAATCCAGTTTTGAGAAACAACACTCCGAGAATAAAACCAGTAGGAATAAGGTAGTTTCAGCCCAGTTACACTTTGAAAGCTTCAGAACTTGTAATGCAAAACAGGAAAAAATTGAGGCAGCCAATTAAATCTCGTTAGTTCTGTGTGTTCGAAGCTTTTATGTGTGCTAGATCTAATGCTCTTAAATTTCAGAATTTTATCATACAAATATAAGGTTAGCTGCTTCAATTACACTGGCAGCTACTCATAAAAATCAAATTGTTCTGTACGAGTCCATATTCCAATCGAACTATGGTTAAAATAATTCAATCTAAACTTTCCGCTAAACTTTCACACTTCAAGTCATATACGATCAAACAATTGACTATCATTGAGCCTATCATATTGTGATGCAAGTAGAACAAAAACAGAGGCTTGAATCTGAATGTTAGCCTAGTTAAACAGAGGCATCTTATAATGCAGAATTTCCTACTAAAACTAAAGTGAGAAGAACACAGGGACAAATCGTAAACTTACGGTCGAGTGCAACACATATTCTGAAATGGCATTCGAACACAACTACTTTCAAACACTGAATCTATGACGAGCATTCAAGTACGATTTTATACACTCTCAATGTTCAAACTTATGAACTATCAAATTATCCAATATTACAAACCCAATGTCTATGGCTCTCATAATATTTTCAACAAATTGAATCAAAAATAGGAGAAAATAAACGAACCTGAAACTAAGCTTTCGATTAATAGAAGCTTGATAGTTACAGCAAATGATTCAAGTCGAATCCGATAAATCTTCAATAAGAAACTTTCCGCGAGAATCGTTAAGAAACAACAGAAGGTGTCGACTGGATTCTACACCAAACAACAACATGAACCCGGAAATCAAACCCAACTCAATCGAACTCCATGGCGAAACCGAAGAAGAACAAAAAATCAACCAAAAATTGAAAAACCAAAATCTAAAGAACTTAATAACCCTAGAATCTAATTTTTAAAATCTGAAATTTTCCTCTCTCACGTTCTCTCCAATTCTCTCGCTCTGAAAATCGCCCCCCTTTTCCTCTTCGAAATTCTCTGCTAAAATAGCCTTAGTGCTTGGCTCAGTGAAGGAGATAGAGACACGGTATTTCCGTGTCTCTAACCTGATGAAGCTCCATATTATCAAGAAAATGGGCTGGGTCGGGTAGTGTGTGGGTTGGTTCAGGAGATTTAGGTGTGGGTTTATTTGGGCTGAAGACTATTTTGGGTTTTATTTGGCCCAATTCCTTTATTCAATGTATTTTCCCCTTTAATTAGCTCTTATATCCTTGTATTGTAATTTGTATTTTATTCTCTTTGTATTTTTTTTTTATTTTTTTATTTTTTTGTATTTTTTCTATTTTGTGATTATTTAGGACTAATTAAAACTAACTAATTACTTTCTTTTTTGGCAATTTTCAATTTAAAAAGCTAACTAATTTTTTTTTATTTTTTCTTTAATTTGTTAAAAATGAATTAATTTCCTAAAGATGCAAATGCATATTTTGTATTTTTTTTTATTTGACTTAACACAAAATTCACACAAATTGTAAAAATAAGGAAAAAAAATTATTTATTTTGGATTTTATGGGAATAACTCATATATAGGGTAAAAATCACGTGCTCACAGCTGCCCCTCTTTGCTCGGAAACACGAAGAGTTTCAATGCAAAGATAAGTGAGCAACTAATAACGATTTTTACCCGTTCGAGTATTCCGTTGTGAAGCATTTTGAAAAGCTTTGACCGCACCCTGCTTCAGAGGTTGCCTACATATCCTGGGCTAAACAGGAATCAGGTCGGTGTAGTTCGGGAGTGATGGAGTATCGAGGTTGAGAGTCCAGGTTTCGTCCGAGGCTCCGGTCCGCTATCCCGTTATTACATCAAAATTGAAAAAGACTAACTAAACCTATCGACTACGAGTTACAAAATTCCTATCTATGAGTCTTCTGAAGCTTGATCTTGAGTTGGTTGGTGCTTCATGCGGACCCTGATCTGAATCTTGATGCTTGTTAGCCGCAAGTGTTGGTTCAATCTTCTTCAGCTTTTGGATCAAGTCCGGACATATAGTGCTCATGATTTCAGGTGGGCTCCTAGTTGCTGAGCCTTGACTTGTATTTCTCTTTCACTGGCATTCTTGTTATTGCCTCGACTTGTTCAACTTCTTTTCACCGGCATTCTTGTTATTGCCTCGACTTGTTCAACTTCTTTTCACCGGCATTCTTGTTCTTGCCTTGACTTGTTCAAACATTCTTCAATATAAAGTATTCGTCCGTTCTTTAGGTGGACCTTTGCTTGTGACAAAATAAACAACCAAAGAAGGATTTTTCTGCCCCGGTATGGTGACTGGGCACATCATGTTATTGAATGTCAGAATTTCATCATCATTTTTTCATTTTTCATTTTTCTTTTTTTTTTCTTTTCAAATGCAGATATGTATGAGATGCAATGCAGAAAAATATTCCCGTATTTGAAGGTGGGCACCTAACAGAAATTAAACGTGCAATGCAGAAATGTATTCCCGTATTAGAAGGTGGGCGCCTAACAGAAATTAAACGTGCAATGCGATGCAAAAAATATCCCGTATTAGAAGGTGGGCACCTAACAGAAATTAAAGATGCAATGCAAAAAATATTCCCGTATTAGAAGGTGGGCACCTAACAGAAATTAAACGTGCAATGTGATGCAAAAAATATTCCCGTATTTGAAGGTGGGCACCTAACAGAAATTAAACGTGCAAATGCAAAAAAATATTCCCGTATTTGAAGGTGGGCACCTAACAGAAATTAAACGTGCAATGCGATGCAGAAATGTATTCCCGTATTTGAAGGTGGGCGCCTAACATAAATTAAACGTGCAATGCGATGCATAAATGTATTCCCGTATTTGAAGGTGGGCGCCTAACAGAAATTAAACGTGCAATGCGATGCAGAAATGTATTCCCGTATTTGAAGGTGGGCACCTAACAGAATTTAAACGTGCAATGCGAATGCAGAAAATATTCCCGTATTAGAAGGTGGGCGCCTAACAGAAATTAAACGTGCAATGCAAAAAATGTATTCCCGCAGCCTGAGGACTCGGGAGTGGATTTTAAAGGATGCTATCTTCCTCTTTTTGGTATTTTCTTTTACCAATTATCTCTTGCCTGTGAATTTCTCCACTTATTTGGCGAACTTTCTCTTTTTGTGTTTTCTATTTTCCACATCGGTCACATTCACTTTAAAGTGATGAGTGACAATTTGTTCCTTCATGAAACAAAATTTATTAGATATAAACTGCTGGCGACTGGCATCTGCCGTCCCTGCTTCTTATTGCCTTCCTTTTTTTGCTTTTCTCCTGCCATGTAACTTTCGGCTGCTTATCTCTTTATCTTAGGTGAAACATTCATCAGACCAAGACTTTTATCTTGGGAGAAAGTTTCAACAGACTAAGATTGTATCTCACTGGACTATGTCCATTTCAATGTAATCTCGGGAGGATTATCCATCGGACTGAGTTTATGACTCCAGGAGATAATTCATCAGACTGGGTCCATTTGCAATTCAGACTTTCTTAAGCCTTTTCCTTTCTTTTTCGGCTTTTGCCCTTTCTTTCTTTTCCAACTTTCGATTTTACCTTTCAAATTATGCCTTTCCTTTTCGTTTCAAATTATGCCTTCATTTCCTTTTCCAACTTCTACTTTCATTGACTTCGGCCTTCTTTTTGTTTTCACATTTCATTATCTCTTTATCTTAGGTGAAAAATTCATCAGACCAAGACTTTTATCTTGGGAGAAAGATTCAACAGACTAAGATTGTTTCTTATTGGACTATGTCCATTTCAATGTAATCTCAGGAGGATTATCCATCGGACTGAGTTTATGACTCCAGGAGATAACTCTTCGGACTGGGTCTATTCATTTGCATGGTCTCGGGAGGATTATCCATCGGACTGAGTTTATGACTCCAGGAGATAATTCATCAGACTGGGTCCATTTGCAATTCAGACTTTCTTAAGTCTTTCAATTTCAAAAAACTTTTCTTTCTTTTCAACTTCTTACCTTTCTTTCTTTTCCAACTTCTGATTTTACCTTTCAAATTATGCCTTTCCTTTTGTTTCAAATTATGCCTTCATTTCCTTTTTCAACTTCTACTTTCATTGGCTTTTGCCTTCCTTTTGTTTACACATTGCATTATTTCTTATCTTAGGTGAAAAATTCATCAGACCAAGACTTTTATCTTGGGAGAAAGATTCAACGGACTAAGATTTTATCCATTCATCTTAGGTGAAAAATTCATCGGACTAAGATTTTTGTCTTAGGAGAAAGTTTCAACAGACTAAGATTGTATCATTCTCTAACAGTTGTTTCCTTCACCTTTCAACTTGCATTGTTCATTTTCAAAAACAATTGTATTCACATTCATGCTCTTCGGATGATTATCCGATGACAGAAAATTTTTTCCTGCCCCAGTTTGACAATATCTTTTGCTCCTGTTTCAAAGCAAAGAAAACTCTGTCAGTTTAAAAATGCGGTGGTTGGTTGTGGCCTTGAACTTTCCGCTTGAATGCTTGGCCTGTCCACCGATTATCCTTTTTCACTTCTTCTTTGTTCAAAATCCGCCTCTCTTTAGGCATGTATGTTCTTCCATTCTTGGTGGATCCCACAATTCCGATCTTGAAGTCTACGATTTCTTCAATGATTTCATTGGACAACCTTGGGGTGTTTCTTGACTGGCTCTTTCCTTTGTCAGAATACACTCCCCTATTTCCATTAGTTATATTTTCTCGAATTGGCACTTTGCCTACCTTTGCGTCTTGTACGCACCCCAAACATTTTTATTGTTGCCCGCTCCATTGCACATGTTGCTCTTTTGGCTTAAAGCACTGGCCTTGTCTTTTCCCGACTTACGACAATTGTCGTGTTGGCCAAATCCCATCTTGTGCAATTGGAAAGCTTGGTGGCAAATTTTGAAATCATTTCTATACTTGTTATGACCCAACAGACTCACTAAGATGGAGGGTAAAACAAGGTACAAAGGATAGAAAGAAAGGAAAACATAATTCCTAACAAGAAACCTACAGAAGAATGACCTATCGGATTTTGAATACCGACTCTAGCAACCTTGACATGGACTTTTGGCCTTCTCTATATAGCAAATTTGATGTTCAACTCTTGTTGCAAGCTCTGCTGTGAAACCAGTCTTCAACACTTCATTTCTTCGATCTGATCCTTAGTCGACTTGTAGTGCTCATAGGGTTTTCACCATCAAGCCTCTCTCATTTGCTATTTCTTTCTCTCGACTCACCGTCGCCTTACGGTGCCCGTGCGGGTTTTCACCGATAAGACTCTCTCATTTTGATTTCTCTCATCTTGGAGTCTCGTGGTGGTTCTCATCATCTTGAATTCTTCATTCTCCTTTGTTCGGACTGGAGTGTTGCCCTTGATGTGTTTCACCTTTGCTCGTTTGACTCGGCATTTCTTGACAATTGGTCGGAAGGTCTTCCTTTGGACCGTAATGCAGGCTTTTGGATGGGGTTTAGAAAGAAAGGATATAAAAGGCTCAAATTATTTTAACCGTGGGTTAAATATTTACAACTTCCGGAATCTTATTTATTCAACAAACATAACTTCTGCCCCAGTTTCCTTCTTGGGGGATTTTTTTGGATTTTTTCTTTATTGTGACTGAACCTCAGTGAGGCTGCCTACGTACCCTTTCGGGATCAAGTCAGACGTAGTTCAGACTACGTTATCAATTTATAAATTTCTTTTGACTTTTCCCGTTTTTTTTTTCATTCATTTTTCTTTTTTCTTTTTTTTTCTTTTTCTTTTCTCTCTTTTTTTTTCTTTTCTTTTGTTTCTCCATTTGATTTCCCCGCTCAATCCTCAATTTTTGTTGTTGATTCCGGAAGAGGGATATGAAAGAAAATATAATATGGCTCAAAGGGGTAGCAATGGACGAAGTGTTTGGATAGCCGAATAAAATGCCTTCGTCATTCCAATCTTCAAAACCTACCAAGTACAAACTACACGGTTAAACACCTTTGATTGATTCACATATTTGTCTTGACGACTCTCAGTGCCATTGGGCAACAATCCCGATACCACGAATGGTTCCTTTAGCTTTGGGGTACTTTTGCCTTTGGCTTTAAACCGATGATGCATTTCCAAGGCATTTCTTTATGTTCTGTTTTCCCCCAGTATTCACTTGATTCAGGTTTCACAGTATTCCAATATGTTTCATTTCTTGCGAGTATCATTACACCTTCAACATTGCTTCATTGTTAAATTGACTTTTAAAATCAAGCCGAGAATTATGTGCATGTCATGTCACTAAAATCGGTATGAAAAGAACTGTAAAGTGATTAGAAATGGAATGACTAGAAATGACGGGAAACGGAGAGTTGTATTAAACTGATGGATTGAAACAACAAAACGAACAACAAAACTAACAGACTAGACTAGAATTACAAACCTAGACAGCACTAAACAAATTTATTACTAAACAAAGCAAAGTGGAAAGATAGAAGGGTTTTGACTCTCAAGACAACGTCCGGATTACAACCCTGAAATAACCCGGGCAAAAGAGATGACACCAAAATATACCACCAAAACTCCAAGAGACGGAGCGCCTTCCCAATTGACAAGCATGGCATCCTAGCCACCGAATTCTGCATTAATGTTGCCAAGATCACTTTCTGTTTCAATATCTTCAACTTCACTTGACCTCCCAAGAAGATTTTCATCACCCACGTCACCGGGCATCATTCCCACAAAATGTGCTTTGTTATGTGCAGGTAAAGGATTATGTGCAATGTTTTGGATGCCACTGCCTTGGACCACAATTATTCCTTCCTGAATCATTCTTTCTATCTCTCTTTTCAAATCCCGACAACTTTCAACATCATGCCCCAGGGCATTGGAGTGGTATTCACACCTTTTGAATGAGTCAAAACTTCTCGCACGTCGGTCCACCCGATTTGGAGGGATGGGTGCAATCACGCCACGTCGTTTTAGCTTCTCAAACAAGCTTGCATAGGACTCTCCGATTGGTGTAAAATTATCTTTCAACTTCTGTTCCTTTCCATACCCCTGGCTTGGATGTGGGTTATAAGGTATTTGAAAATTTTGCGGAGGTTGGTAAAGATTTTGTGATGTTCGGGCTCGCTTTCTTGGGTGTTTTGAGGATTGAGCAACATACTGGACTGGATCAACAGAGTATGGAGGGTTTTGAGGCGGGTAGTAATGCTTAAAGTGGTCATGGAAAACTTGATGAGGTTGCATACACCTTCGAGATGTTCTCATGGGACCTCTTCTCGACCCTGATGTCATCATAATTTCATCATCCCTCCCATTCACATCACTGAATTCACTTTGGGCATCCTGAGCCGCATTTTTGAGAGCTGCTTGACTTATGATTTTGCCTGTCTTAAGACCATCTTCCACCATTTCTCCCATTTTGATTATTTCTTCAAAGGAGTGACCAACTGCAGATATCATGTTTTGAAAGTAATCCGGCTCTTGAGCCTGAAGGAAAACAGTGGCCAACTCGTGATCATTCACGGGTGGCTTAGCTCTCGCTGCCTGCTCTCTCCATTTGATGGCATATTCCCTGAAACTTTCAGTTGGTTTTTTTTTCAGTTTAGAAAGGGAAATGCGGTTTGGGGTGACGTCAATATTCCAAGAACTTCCCACCTTGCTCTTGGGGAGACTCGAACTCACAACCTCTCGGTTGGAAGTGGGGGTTGCTTACCATCAGAGCTTTCCCCAAAATAAGCCATAAGCAATTCTTCTTTTCTTCCGACACCTCTCAATTGGTTGCAATACCTTTTCAGGTGGGTTATGGGGTTTCCGCGTCCATCATACTTTTCCAGTTTGGGAACCTTGAAACCAGGCGGCAAGTAGACATCGGGGAACATACAAAGATCTCTGAAGGCAACACTCTTTTGACCTGCCATTTCTTGCGTGTTTTTCAGCCGTTGTTCTAATCTCTTCAATCTTTGGGCCATTTCTTCCGTACCTTCTTTCGGGTAGGCTTCTCAATGTTTGCAGGAAGGTCAAACGAGTACGAGTGGTACTCGGGAGAGTGGTATTGTTCTTGTTGTATAGCAGATTGTGACTCATGAGAAGGTTGTCCTTGGCCATTGGCCCACATTTTGGTCATTTGTTGTTTCAATGCTCCGTTTTCCTCAACCATAGTAGACCCTTGTTGAATTTTCTAACCCTGAGTCTCTTGAGCACTCGTAACAGCTTCGATGTCGGTTATCATTTTCCTTGGATCTTGCTTTCCAATTTACCACAACCAACCACCTCGACTTTCTGAAAATTGACAGAACGAAACCACCGGGTTAGCGTTAAGGTATTCCACTTATTGATTTCCTTCTTTTTTTTTTTTTTTTTTACTATTTTCTTTTCTTTTTCTTTTTGTGGGTTTTTCCCCCTTTTTTTTCTTTTGTAGTTTTTCATTTTTTTTCTCTTTGGTTATGGATATGGTCGAATCCTATGTGGATTGCCTACGTATCATGACCCCGCATGAATCGGACCGAGCGTAGTTCTTGCAAATTAATGCAAGAATAAAGAGATGTTTATTTTTTTTTTTTTTTTTTTTTGTTTTGAAGAGAAAATTATAGAAACCGACTCCAACTAAAAAAAAACTTTCTTATTTTGTACCGGAGATTTCTACAAGAATAAGAATATTTTTTGGTGTCAATTATGACTATTTTTTTAAAATTGGCCACATAATGGCTTATTTAGACAAAATGACTATTTTTGCAAAATTTTGTTCAAGAAAAAATAAGCTTGAATTTTTTTATCCTGTGGCTCATGGGGCATCGTTCGGCATCACCATAAACCAACACAAGACTATTTTTCATAATTGGCCATGTAATGGCTTATTCAGACAAAGTGGCTCTTTTTGCAAAATTTGATTTGAGAAGATGCAAATTCAAAATTTTATATCCTGGGGCCTATGGGGCATCGTTCAGCACCGACACAGGCCAACACAAGACTAAGGAATTAAAAATGCAAAAATGTGGCTATTTCAGCAAAATTCCGGCCATGTAATGCCTTATTTGATAAAGTGGTTATTTTTTGTAAAGTTGAGTGATGGCTCAAACTTAATTTTGCGGATACAGCCTTTCAACATTTCCGCGAGGGAATATTTCAAGGCCGTGTCCAAAATTATTTACAATGACTCAAAGTGGCTATTCTTGCAAAAACGGCCTTCCGGTGTCTTTTGAGGGACATTCGGCATATTTTGAGCAAGAATAGCATCACCCGGCTTATTTATAACAAAATCAAAAATTTGATATTTTTTGGTTATTTTTGCAAACGGGGTGTGAACCCGAACTTGATTTTTTGCGGCTATGGCCTTACAACATTTCCACAAGGAATATTTCAAGGCTGTGCTCGCAAATTATTAAAAATGATTCAAAGTGGCTATTTTTGCAAAAACAGCCTTCCGGCGTCCTTTCGGAACATTCGGCTATTTACAAAAACGGCATCACTTTGATTTTATTGACAAAAACACACACACATTTTTTTTTTGATTTTTTTTTTAAAAGGGTGGTTGGACCCGATGAGGGTTGCCTACGTATCCCACCTAATGGCGAGAATCAAACCTGCGTAGTTCGGTCAGATTATTTGACCAATCATTTCAACAAAACTGTTCTACCTATTTTTCAAAATTTTTTTTTTCTTTCAAGCAATTGACAGCAATTTGTCGACATTTCGATATTTTCTATTCTAAAATTTCCTCTCTTTTTGTTTTTGAGGAATTTAGCCAATCAACATAATAGGACAAATAAATGCAACATATAACATGCTCGGTCTTTTGGTTACCGGGTCACCTGTCCTAGACGGACCCAACCCCTGTGTTGAGTCCCCTAAGTCAGATATGATGCAAATAAACGTCCTAAATCTAGGCTCAATATCCTGATGTTTTCAATGGTGCTAGACCGTGTACCCGAGCGGACAACTCGGATCGAGGAGGGGGCTACGTACCGGTGACCCGCGGAGTCAATCGGCTTTGTAACTTATCCGGCCTCTTTTTTTCTTATTTTTGGTATTGACACTAACAGAAAGGGGAGTCTCAACCAGTAAGCACATCCCCGGGGGTAAGAAGAGAAGGGTTTTCGGCACAATATTATATATACAGTTCACGCAATATCAAAGCGGTAAACATATAGCACATTAATCAAAACATATAATGAAATCAGATATAAGCAAAAACAGCAATTTAACTGAGCTCGAATTCTTAAACCCTGAACCGAAGTTCTAGGTTACTTATCCCCAGCAGAGTCGCCAGAGCTGTCACACCTCCCATTTTTACACCGCACATACGTATAAAACGTAAAGGTGCCATTGTTTAATACTACACCCCGAGAAGGGATATAATAATAATCAGTGAAGGAGTTTTTCCAATTAAAGGACAGTCGGAACGGGATCAATTTATTTAATTATTCAGAGTCACCACTTGGGAAAATAATGGTGTCCCAAGTCACCGGTTTAATCCCGAACCGAGGAAATTTATGACTCTGTAATACAGTCTGCGAAACTAGAAACCTGGAAAAGGAATTCTGTTAACCCGGGAGAAGGTGTTAGGCACTCCCGGATTCCGTGGTTTTAGCACGGTCGCTCAACTGCATTTTTTTGCTTTTATCTGATTTCTTTATATATTTTTATTATGTACTTTTAATGTTCCGCTTTTAATTTTAGAAGAATTGCGACGTCACGAAAACACATTTCGAGTCACACCGCAACCAGTACGCCTGTGACTTTAATGTATTTCAGTTTCGCCGGGAGTAAGATTTGGGTCACATAAATGCGCACCCGTGATTAGGAAGGTATTATTATTAACTAACGCGCCTAAAGTAATTTTGCGTTTGTACTTTGCGAGGGCCATGAAATTTGCTAAATGGCACGTCTCGAAATCTAAGGTTCAATTTATAATAAAAGAGGGTCATTCAATTTATTGAACTCTACTCCTTGTGTAAGCATATATGACTTCGTCTTTAGTAAAGCTATCCTCTTGTGACCCAATCTCGTGCAAGTATAAACAATCAGGATCGGTACAGGGCCCATTTCTCAACCAAGCGTGATAGTATTTTGTGGTTCCAAAGCAAACTCTTAGAGGCTTACCATTTAAAACAAACCCACGTACAGACTGAATACACAAAATTGCTTCCTCCTCCTTTGAATATGTTATATATACACTACAAGTATTATTTGCAAATTGTTGAATAGCACCAGCGGCTGTACGAGACATAGACACCTTCAGAACCTTCCCATACTTCAAAAAATACTCTTTATGCTGTAGAAGATCTTCATCAGCTAGGCTGAGAGGCAACCCCATAACATAAACAAGATTTCTTTGAACGACTCGCACATTGCTAAGTTGCTTCCTAGAATCTGCTGATCTATCAAGTCTATCTCCTCAGCACACGAAGGACATGTCTTATCTCCCTGGCCACTCATTGTTGCTTTAAAAGGTGATGAGTAGATCGAGGAAGAGGGAATCGTAGAGAGGATGAGACTCGAAGAATGTAGAGAGAAAGAAAGACAGAGAGAACCAACCACGCACGATGTTGTTACCCAGGTAATGATATCAAATCGCAAACTAAAGGTGACGAAATAAACTAAACATACTGAAAAGAGCACGTCGACAAAATTATATAATGAAAATCTTAACAACAAAATCATATTCAATTAACCATATTCATATTATAGCCGAACATCGCATGAATCAATAGGCAAAGAAAGTTAGCTGGAGCGTATTTCTATAGCTCCAAAACCAACTCAAGAAATAGCTAGACAATTCACAGATTCAACAATATAAACAGCGACCAAGCGATCCAACAAATATATACGACCGACTAAAAGTTTTGAATCAAAATATGGGAGTTTTAGCAAACAAATTCTCTGCAGCAGAGTCCCGAAGCAATCCAGTTTTGAGAAACAACACTCCGAGAATAAAACCAGTAGGAATAAGGTAGTTTCAGCCCAGTTACACTTTGAAAGCTTCAGAACTTGTAATGCAAAACAAGAAAAAATTGAGGCAGCCAATTAAATCTCGTTAGTTCTGTGTGTTCGAAGCTTTTATGTGTGCTAGATCTAATGCTCTTAAATTTCAGAATTTTATCATACAAATATAAGGTTAGCTGTTTCAATTACACTGGCAGCTACTCATAAAAATCAAATTGTTCTGTACGAGTCCATATTCCAATCGAACTATGGTTAAAATAATTCAATCTAAACTTTCCGCTAAACTTTCACACTTCAAGTCATATACGATCAAACAATTGACTATCATTGAGCCTATCATATTGTGATGCAAGTAGAACAAAAACGGAGGCTTGAATCTGAATGTTAGCCTAGTTAAACAGAGGCATCTTATAATGCAGAATTTCCTACTAAAACTAAAGTGAGAAGAACACAGGGACAAATCGTAAACTTACGGTCGAGTGCAACACATATTCTGAAATGGCATTCGAACACAACTACTTTCAAACACTGAATCTATGACGAGCATTCAAGTACGATTTTATACACTCTCAATGTTCAAACTTATGAACTATCAAATTATCCAATATTACAAACCCAATGTCTATGGCTCTCATAATATTTTCAACAAATTGAATCAAAAATAGGAGAAAATAAACGAACCTGAAACTAAGCTTTCGATTAATAGAAGCTTGATAGTTACAGCAAATGATTCAAGTCGAATCCGATAAATCTTCAATAAGAAACTTTCCGCGAGAATCGTTAAGAAACAACAGAAGGTGTCGACTGGATTCTACACCAAACAGCAACATGAACCCGGAAATCAAACCCAACTCAATCGAACTCCATGGCGAAACCGAAGAAGAACAAAAAATCAACCAAAAATTGAAAAACCAAAATCTAAAGAACTTAATAACCCTAGAATCTAATTTTTAAAATCTGAAATTTTCCTCTCTCACGTTCTCTCCAATTCTCTCGCTCTGAAAATCGCCCCCCTTTTCCTCTTCGAAATTCTCTGCTAAAATAGCCTTAGTGCTTGGCTCAGTGAAGGAGATAGAGACACGGTATTTCCGTGTCTCTAACCTGATGAAGCTCCATATTATCAAGAAAATGGGCTGGGTCGGGTAGTGTGTGGGTTGGTTCAGGAGATTTAGGTGTGGGTTTATTTGGGCTGAAGACTGTTTTGGGTTTTATTTGGCCCAATTCCTTTATTCAATGTATTTTCCCCTTTAATTAGCTCTTATATCCTTGTATTGTAATTTGTATTTTATTCTCTTTATATTTTTTTTTTTTTTTTTTTTGTATTTTTTCTATTTTGTGATTATTTAGGACTAATTAAAACTAACTAATTACTTTCTTTTTTGGCAATTTTCAATTTAAAAAGCTAACTAATTTTTTTTTATTTTTTCTTTAATTTGTTAAAAATGAATTAATTTCCTAAAGATGCAAATGCATATTTTGTATTTTTTTTTATTTGACTTAACACAAAATTCACACAAATTGTAAAAATAAGGAAAAAAAATTATTTATTTTGGATTTTATGGGAATAACTCATATATAGGGTAAAAATCACGTGCTCACAATGATCCTCCTGCATTATCCATTATTTTGTATTATTACATTGTTGATAATTTTTTTTATTAGTATATTACTTTGTTTATTATTTTTGTCTACTCGCTTTCTTTTTGTAATATAAGAGAAGATATATTTATTACTATTAAAATATTTTGTTATTTTGAATTTTATTATGTCATTCTTATTAATATTATCTAAATTTTAATAAATGACATCCCTATTAAACTAAAGGGACTTATACAGGTAACGAATAACATTTATGTTTTATATTTTTCGTTATTATATCAACCAATATTTAATATTATTACAATGCTAATAGAAATTTTTATTAGCATATTACTTTATTTAATATTTTTCTCTGCTACTTTATTTTTATAATATAATAGAAGATATATATTTTTATTTTAAATTTATTCTATTATTCTCAATAATATTGTCTGAATTTTAATGAACAAATTCCCGATCAAATTAAAAGGACTTATATAGTCAACGAATAAATTTTATTTTTTATGTATTTATCTTATATCAACCATGTTTGAGTAGTTAATTTTGGTATGTTAGGTTTTTATCAATTTTTTGTAAATAATTTTTGAGTCTCCAAAATTGTTGGAGTTTTGTCCTAAAATTTTGTCACTTTGTTAATTTTTTGATGTTACAATTGGAATTATCACAATAATTTGTTTCTCTTATTCTATATTAATAAAATATGTATTATCTGAATTTTAATGAATAAAATTTCTATTAAATTAAAGGGACTTATATAGTCATTAAATAATTTATTCGTTATGTAATTTATTTATTATATTTTCCAATATCTAGTATAATTATATTGTTAATAGAAATTATTAGCATATTATTTGTTTAATATTTTTGTCCGCTAATATTTTTGTAATATAATAGAGGATATATATTTTATTACAGTTGAAAATATTTTTTGATTTTAAATTTATTATACTTTTCTCAATAATATTGTTTGAATTTTAATGAATAAATACACTTTTTATTTCGAAAAAGAAAAACGAAAATGATTTTAAAAAAGAATGAAGAAATTAACTAACCCAAACCAACCCTCACCCATATTTGAGTAGTTAATATAATTTTCATAAATATTTTTTTGTTATTAACTAATTGTGCCATTTGCCTTTTTTTAAAACTCCAACTTGAAACTACTCCAACCTAATTTGAATGGGTAGTTATTTATACTCGTTTTTATAATTATAAGTAATTATAAGATATCTATATTTAGTCGAAAAATAACTATATATATATATATATATATATATATATATATATATATATATATATATAGAGAGAGAGAGATGGTAGTTTTTAATTTTTTTATTATTTACATTTTTGATCGATATTTGAATTAAAAAATAAGTAATTATTAACCAAATAATAATTAGTAACTAATTATACCACGTGACCTTCTTTATGTTGCCACTTGGCTTAATGAGAGGATTTTGTCATTTCCTTTTAATAATAATAATAATAATAATAATATATATATATATATATATATATATATATATATATATATATATATATATATATATATATATATATATATATATATAGAGAGAGAGAGAGAGAGAGAGAGAGAGAGAGAGAGAGAGAGAGAGAGAGAGAGAGAGAGAGAGAGTTTTTATATATATATATATATATATATATATATATATATATATATATATATATATATATATATATATATATATATATATATATATATATATATATATATATATATATATATATATATAGTTTTTATTTTTCTTTATTATTTTCATTTTTTATATGTATATATTATATGATTTTCCTTAAACTAACAATCAATACAACACATACAATTTAGCAATGAAATAAAACTTATCCCCAACATTTAAACACTCAATACTGCATATGTCAGATAGTATTCATTTTCGGTGATGAAACAAGTAGTGGTAGTACTATAGAAGATAAGAAATTGGTATACGTATAAAGAGTGTTATTATTTGTGAAGAAAGAGCATGTAGAGAGGAGTAGTGACATGTTGCAGGTGAACTCATCAGGTTGAGCAACTTATATTTTGGAACTTTGTAAGCTCTTCACTATTTTGAAAGAAAATACCTCGGTATTGAATTTAATTTTTCCATAACCATAAAATATAAGTTACTTTAGTGTAAGTAGAGACGCCAATCTTAAACTCTCAAACATGTGTAAATTAGCATATTGGTATGATATGCAGTACTGCTTATTATTGGGCGAAGTGTATTTATACATATATTATAATGCTTATGAACATCCTCCATTATTTGAGCATGAACACGAGTTACTATACTCAGTACTGAAGCAGATATTGCAGGGACACTTAAGTCTCAGTATTGAAGCAACAGACAATTCATAAGGTAATGAGCAAGGAGATGAACCTGAATGTGAAAAAAAAAAAATTCAATAAATTCCGTTGGAAGTAGATACACTTTGAGGCAAAAACCGGAGCTTGACGACGACTATGAATCGGAAACAACGATTCTAGATCTCGACGACGACGAACTCGGACACCTCCAACAGCAAGCCTCGGGCAAAAATTCGAATCAGCTCAGTCGACCTCCATTTATTTTTCTGCTTCTTTTTCAATTTCTGACCAAAGACCTCTCCAGATTTTTGTTCTCCTCCCAACTGTTTCAGTCCATGTGTGCGTGTGGGTGTTATTATGTGTGTGTTAGTTGTTGAGAATTCAAGAGAGGAAGGGGTGGGTGATGGTTCTGGTGAGAGGTTGTGAGGCCGATCTTCCAGCGATTTTTTGAGAGAATGAAGAAGATAGGGTCGCTGGTTGAAGATTAGCGCCGCAGCTTTTTAGCCTTCTTCCCCTTGTATCAGCGTTATATTTTTTTTCCCTTTTTCTTATGAGTTCCCCTTTCTGAATATTCCCCCCCCCCCTCCCTTTTGTTAATGTGTGTTATATAGATGTGAGGATGTAATTTATAACTTCTAAGAGGAAGTGGAAAAATAGAGATTGAACGTTGGGAGTTAGAGATGAGGGAGTGGTTATGGGTTGGAAAGAGGTAATCATGGGTGGAGAACGTGGGGAGTGCTGAAGAAAATGGGTAGTTTAACAAAGTCAACTAAATTAAGGATTTGATTTTTAACTCTTTTGACGTTAGTTTTACTTCTTCTTTTTGTAGAATTGGAGTAGTTATATATTTTTCTCTATGTTGTTTTAAAAAATATGTGTTAAAAAAATGTGGGACTTCACAAAATTCCAATAATTGAATTGGTTAATTATTTTAAAAGTTTTTTTTTTATTCTCCAAATGCATTGAATTGTAACTGTTATGTTGAAATTTTTTTGAGTTAATTTGTTATCATTTTGTGATTTTACATGGGATCATGGGAGGTTTTTTCATCTTTTAATTTATTTATGTAATTTAAATATATAGAATTCAACTATAAATTTCTCACAAAAAAGTGGGTGGGGACACTCGTTTATTCCTTTTAATTGTATCAGGCGTTTTTTCTTATTTTTTCCCTATTTCTTTATTTAAAATTAATTTTGTTTTGAATTAATTTTTTAACCTCCAAGTTAGTTGTAGCTTTGTCCAAATATAGACACATGTTTAATTATTATTTTGACACTTGGCATAGTAATATGAATTTGCTTCTCCTATTCTATATAGATAGATTACTGCATGATAATTCAATTTCTCTTTCCTTTTTCTTCTTCGTAAGAGTAAAGTTTTGGTCATCAAATTCTGATAATAATATATTCATCCGGTTTCTATGCATTATCCTTTCCTACGTACCTGATTTACGAATGAAGAATGTTAGCAAAAATTTATTGTCAATTTAGGCCTAATCAGATATTATCTGCAATCCAATATTTTCATCTTCAATCGACAAAATAAATGATTTGCTTGAGTGCTATCACCATTTTCTTTCTTTTTTATTACCATCCTCGCGTATGAATAAGACCGAATCTATTCGATTTCTAAACAGGATTACTAATCCTTAACTTTTCGAGGAATCCTTCATCAGTGATGGTGAATGACTGATTTTTTCTATCTTTTCGACCTTGGTTTCGTAGGAGCAAGTCAGAAAAATTGAGAAATAGAACCATCCGATTTAATTCGTTACATTACAACTCCAAAAACAATCCGCTACATCAATAACACTTTCTAACGAATTGAAAACAATGGGACAGATAATGAATAACGAAATGGAGAAATTCATTATTGTAAAACTTGATCCTAGACAATTAAGTTTTCTGCTTCTCTTGTGTGAATAACCATTGACTTGGAATTCTCGTGTGGTGTTTCAATTATACTTGTTATAAAACTCGAAGAGATAACTTGTGCAATCAATATTGGCACATATTATGGGGCAGGTTCATGCCAATGCAGTGGACTCTTAGTCCCAGTATAATTTTAGCATAATAAGGTCTTTACATGATCAATTAGAAGAGTTAGTAATTTATAACATAAAATGTTAATGTAAAAGAACATCAATGAGTGAGCTATTGCACATGTCCAGCCCATTGCAGGAAATTCCCTACTGCTGCCTTCCGTAGGAGTCTAGGTCGTATCTCAGTTCCAGTGTGGTGATCATCCTCTCGGACCAGTTTCTGATCACCACCTTGGTATGTAAGCTATTAGCTAATCATACACGAGCCCCTCCCCGCAACTATTTGAAGACGATCTAACAAATGAAGGTAGCTAAGTTAAGGAGGAGGCTAATTCATCAGTTCGCATCTCATAACGGCCGATAGGACAACAATGACCATTCTCTAACCATCGTTAATGTATTCTCCAAGAAACATATGCGAGCAGGACATACACAAAATCTTCCTCCTTCTCCTAGTTTTTCAAGACCAATCACACAATCACCAATCATACATTCTCCATCAACCTTCATTCTCTCCGGCAACTCCATGGATGACTTACTAGCAGGTACCATCCCGTGAAAGTGCGATGATTATTCAAACAAATTCCTCTCATCAACATCATGGTCAAAGATTACAATTGCATCAAGGAACACCTTCAAGTTTTGGCAACCTTTGCTAGACTTATCATCAACAATTTTGCGTAATTTACCTATTGTATCGTGGATGACGACGTGAAGATAATTTCGATCAAACTCCTCGGACAAGTTCCTCATATTCCTTTGCATTTCAAAGTAGAACATATCATATGACATATATACAGATGGGTCAAGTTCGACATTAAGTGATTTAACATGATTTTCATGTCCTTGGAATTGTGAAGGGTCAGTGCAGCACTGGTCAATACCAATGTAGTTCATGAGTACAAAGGAAGAATACTGTATGCGGGAAAAATCAGTCTCATAGTACATCCCGGTTTTCGACATGATGAGCCAGGCTCGAGATATGGTAACAGGGGGCCTAGACCAAGGTAGAGATCCCCTCAATTTGGAGTCCGGACCATAACGCCTGCCCTTGAAGATATCGAGGTCGTGATTCGGGATCGGTCCTAGCCTTGATTATCTTCGAAGAACGTTGTCAGGTGGTCGAGAACGGCCAACAAAATACCTAGATATACGTGACTGGCCCAATATCTCGACACGTACCAAAAATAAATCAGTTAATTTGGAGATTTTTCACCTTTTATAGAGTTGTACCTAATGTAGGATTCCCCTACTATATAAGGGGGTTTGATTGCTTGTAAAACGGATTGTAATTGGCACTTCAAGGAAATATATTATTATTTTCTCAGCTATTAACTATCTTTCTTGTTCATTATCGATGATCGTAGTGGGCTCGGATCGATGTCGATTATTTCACAGAGACTAGAACTAACTCAGTCATGTGGTTTGAATTATTTCTGTCTTTATTTATTCGTTATTTACTGCATTAATTGCTTTGTGTAGAATAAACCACGTATCTTTAAAATTACTTACAAATTTAATTGTTATTCGACTTAGAGGGAAAACAGTTTGGCGCCCACCATAGGGCTAAGGATAATAGTGGTTGTTTGTTACAAACTTCAATACTACACCATATTTTACACTTGTTCTTTGGAGTACTTTTGATTCAGATTCAAGTTTGAAATATCGAACTCCAAATCTACCCCTCTGAACGTGGATACTGAATCCGGCCAGCATGATGAGAACAATAACATATCACCCGATAATGAGATGCCCCTCGTCGATCCCAATAGAGCTACAGTTGCGGACCCGATCGACGCTTGGTCGTACGTAGGCATCAACGCAAACTTGCCTACAAATCCTGAGAATATTATTCGTAGAGGAGTCCGATTGGTTGCACAAAATATGCACGACAATGAAGATGATGGTATCAACTTGCGGGTAATCTTCAAAATGTTACAGACTCAACATGCAGTGATAGCCCAGCTCCAAAACCAGAGCTGCACGCCGAGCAGGATTGAGCCTGAGCCATCCTGGGAAGTTATCCACAGAAAATAAACCGATCCCGGAGAGGTCGAATGAGAATGAGTCAGGGACCATCCCCGAGATCATGAAGATACTCAAAGAACTAACAAAACAGATAGAATTAGGAGAGAAGAAAATCAAAGCTAATGACAAGAAGGTGAAAATCTATAATTCCACGGTTAACCACATCCCAGGAGCACCACCGGTATTGAAGGGCCTGGACTCCAAGAAGTTTGTTCAAAAACCGTTTCCTCCAAGTGCCGCTCCAAAGTCAATTTCTAAGAAGTTTTGCATGCCTGTGATTCCTAAGTACAATGGAACGACCAATCCAAGTGAGCACGTGACCTTCTACACATGTGCTATCAAAGAGAATGATTTGGAGGACGATGAGATCTAATCTGTCCTACGAAAAAATTTCGGGGAAACTATGTCCAAGGGGGCCATGATATAATACCACAATTTACCTCATAATTCTATTGACTCGTTTGCAATGCTTGCAGATTCCTTCATGAAAGAAATTTTATCTTGAGAATGGCACATCTTAGTTACTGGTTCGGGACTTTTGTTTGAAGCTCTGCATATTCAAAGCGCAAGTATAAAGTTAATCAAAAGAGGCTTTTAATAAATAAATAAAAGTACAGTCGTACAATAAGCTTAAATTTTCAAAATATTTTTCAAATATATTTTATAGTTCAGCATATTGATAAGTACAATAAACGTGTTTGGTGCAGATCCGTTATAATCAATTTTGGTACTAATAGTTATGGTACCAATATCTATTCTCCATTTTTCTTTGTTCGTTGCTTATATATTATTATCATGGATATTCTCCATTTCCATTTTTCTTAGTAAAGTCATCTCCAACTCGATGGTCCTCAACTGTGTTGACTGGAAATTTCGTCTATGATGAAGGTTTAAATTGAAAACATGCGAAGATTAATATAAATTATTAGTATTTTTGGATGAATAGCAAATTTGCTTGATTTTTCGGTAAAGGAATCAAATTGTTTAACCTAAAAATAAGTCTTAAGGTCAAATCAATTAATGTTATATTATGGGCCATGAGCAACCGATTCGATCGAAAATATATAAATTTTCGTTCATACAACGTGATAGAGAAGTGAAAAATAAATCTAATTATGAATAATATAATAAATAAAAAATATAGAAGAAATAATTCTTATTGTATGATCCTTGATAGGATGATAAGCAGAACAGAGCTTGAAGAGCCAAACTATGGCTAACTTGGTAGCAAGATTGATAGTTTATATGAACATCAAACTATAGATTACCTGGTCCTCTATGAGTTTCCCTGAGAATACTAATAAAACAGTAAGTAAATATGACATGGAGTTTTATATGAAAAAATTCTTGCTCAAGGGGATAAAAAATCATGGCCTACACTAGTAGAATTTTAACTTCACTATGAGCACCTTTAAGATTACAGCCTATGCAATATAGGAATTGAACTCTTAATCCCTCACTAACTCGTAATACACCTATTGTAAGCCACTTTACAATACACCTATTACAAAGATTTCAACTCATGACTAACACTAGTCATGACACAAATATAAATGGTTTATGATTTTACAAAGGGGTTCCTAAGCAACGTTTCTAGCTAAGAAATTTAGGAATTACAATGAAGAACAATTACAAAGTTACAACTCAACTAAGGACAACAAAATATTGGATTTGGGAACTGGTCCGTAGTATCGCTTTACTTTGTTCTTGAGGCTCTTGAGAATTAAATTCGATGTCTTTGAAGGCTTGAATGCTTGAAGAGAATTCTCAAATGTTTAACTGTTGTTTTGCTGTAATACTCTTGTTAATACACCTTTGATGATATCACTTGAATGATGTACGCACTTGGTTGGTCAAAGGACAAGTGACTGCAAAACTGCTGCACTATTTTTGTGGCAGTCACTTTTCAGCTGTGCACAGTTGACTTTCATACTACTGTCAGGGAAATAAAAGGGATTAGGTCCCTGTCTTGTTTCTCTATTTTCTACACTTGTAGTAGTTCACATTAGCTAGACTTCTGGTTGGAACCAGTCCATTAGCAATGTGTATCAAGTGTGTCAGGTTCCCTATCTGCTCTTGACAATAAGTATGTTAGATATTCAAAACATAAGGCAAAGATATTGAAAACCCATCAATTTTCCCCCTTTTGATGATGACAAACTTAGACATTGATAACATATATTTAGAGCACAAATAACCATATGAGGCATCAGGAACTACACAAGTTCCCCCTGACTTTATGCTTCCCCGTTAATCAGATCCATGTTTCAATTATACTTTCCCCTTTTGGCATCATTAAAAATACATAAGCAGTCAAACATCATAAAGAAGTCTAGCATAGTTATCTCATGCCACATATATGCACACAACATGATAGAGAAGAGAAACAGAGAACACAAGTATTTAGATAACAAAAGAGGATAGATTATATATATAAAACATATGCCTTTGCTTTAAGCAAAGGCAAAATTGGACTGTTAAAAATGAGAGCAGTACTGATACAGACCAACCACATCATAGGAAAAAAAACATCTGCCAAGTCATACAAAATAAAAAAGACAATCCAAAAAATGTTCACTGGAAGGGTTACTTCGGGGGCACTAGGAGTAGAGGGCTTGGAAGGTGCAACAAGAGTTTGGAGAACTATGTCTATTCAAGCATTGGCCAAATTTTGCTCATTGAGCAGTTCTGCTTTCAGGTTATCCAATCGTGCCTTGAGATCAACATTTTCTTTTGTCAAACGAGCCACTTCCTCATTTGACTCTGGAACCCCTTGGGCCTGCTGACCTTCCAGGATATCATTCCTAGCCTTCAACCGTTGAATCTCTCCAGTTGCACTATTTTGAGCATTAATGAGCTGTGAGATTGTGGATGTACTACCTAACCCCTATTCTTCTCGATGCACTCACATTCTTCCAATGTTGTTTGTGAGAAGGTCTATTCATGGTTCCTAACTTGCCTTGCCCCAGTGGCGCATCGAAAAGCTTAAGCACTTGCGTAAGCAAAAACCCATATGGAAGACCATGATTGCCAACATTGAATGTTATTAATTTTTGCATATGTTCGATCATGATAGCATGCAGGTTGACATGGTTAAAGTCATCCAGTTCCTCCATTAGAAATAGGTTAAACTTAGAAGTCGCCGACCTCCTCTCAGCACGAGGCCGTAGAGAACCTTGTTTACCAATTCGAAGAGCAATTGATAAATAGGTCTCCCTTTTGATTCGCGTTATCCTTTACCACAACATTCCGAAAGTTAGACCCACATGAATCTTTCACATTAGACACACCACCTTTAGGGATTTTAAGAATATCCTTAAGCAAACAGATATCAAACACAATATCTACCTCATTCACCAATGCACATATATGGCCGCTATCAATAGGAAAGAGGCTTGTATAAAAGCTTTGAACCTCATCCTCATACACTTTGTGTGCATCGATTTGGAACAGATGCGCCTACTATTGAAACTCAACCATCGCCAAGATTTAGCTCATACCAACCATATTAGAAATTGTTGGGTCACAAGTGTTACCCATCAGAACTTTTTGGTGCCTTAATCGTTTTGAAGCAGAACTCTTTTCGCTCCTCATTTTTTTCATAGTTTTAGGTTCATTAACGGGTTCCAGCTTTCTCTTGCCAGACCTACACTGGTGGGAATTAAAATTCTCTAATCACTCACTAACTCGTAATACACCTATTATAAGCTACTTTGCAATACACCTATTATAAGCTACTTTGCAATACACCTATTACAAAGACTTCAACTCATGACTAACTCTAGTCATGACACAAACATAAAAAGTTTATGGTTTTACAAAGGGGTTCCTAAGCAATGCTTCTAGCTAAGAAATTTAGGAAATACAATGAAGAATAATTACAAAGTTACAACTCAACTAAATATAATAGAATATTAGATTTGGGAACTGGTCCGTAGTATCATTTTACTTTGTTCTTGAGGCTCTTGAGAATTGAATTCACTATCTCTGAAGGCTTGAATGCTTGAAGAGAATTCTCAAATGTTCAAGTGATGTTTTATTGTAATACTATTGTTAATACACTGACGTCACTTGAATGATGTAAGCACTTGGTTGGTCAAAGGACAAGTGACTGCAAAACTACTACATTGTGTGCACTTTTTCTGTGGTAGTCATTTTCCAGTTGTGCACAACTGACTTTCATACTATTGTCAGGGAAATACAAGGGATCAGGTCCGTGTCCCATTTCTCTATTTTTACACTAGTAGTAGTTCACATTAGCTGGAGTTCTGGCTGGAATCCGTCCAGTAGCAATATGTACCAAGTGTTTCAGGTTCCCTATTTGGTTCTCGACGGTATGTTTATTAGATCATAAAACATAAGACAAAGACATTCAAAACCCATCAAAGATGCTAAGGATTACAATGTATAAAACTGTAAGAAAGAAAAGTAGATGATTACAATGGTGGTAAAATATCTCTATTTATAGTTATAGATCTAGGTAACCATTCTCTTTGAATTATGGGTCCATTATAAGCATTTACTCAATCCATCCGTTACTTTTGGAAGACTTGTAACAGTTGAGTAAATGATGGAATCCCATGTTGAGTCATTTTCGTAGTTGATTGCCTCATCCTGCCCGTTACAATCATTTATTACATTTATGTACATTACATAATTAATTTGTAACTAGTGTCATAATAATGGTAAATCACGTGCAATTTGGGATTAATTGGTTCTTTTCTCATTTGTAATTATGAGATATTCTCCCGTACTTGACCCGGAACGATTCTATAATAATCAATTCCGAGAACCCAAACTATTTACTACTCCTATTCATAGGGCCCAAACTATTTACCCGCCTCCTCCCCTGAATATGAAAACTTTCAAGCACCTACCAGTTACCCACCATATCAACCGATGATCGGTTTTCCTCAGCCAGTTCCTCCACCTGGCGTCACTGAATCATCACCTCAATATTATGCTCATGGTTATCAGGCTGTTCTGGGTTCTTCTTCTATCCTCTGCTCCTATATTGTATTCATGATTTTAATAGTTACTGCAATTAATTATTCAGATACCGGAAAAAATCACCTGATATTCATGATTTTCGTGAATTGTTGTTGCGCTTTTCAGTGATTATGGGTGGGTTAACTTTATTGTACAAAAATTTAAATCCACCATTGAAGGACCTTGAAGCTTGAAACTCATAACTTGGTTTGTTTGAGTTTTTAATTATTTTGATCCGATCCTATATGGGTGTGTTTGAAAAGTTGATTGGAGATTGTATGTAAAGTTTTAGTTAATTTGGTAGAGATTTTATAGTAGATTTTACAAGTTTGGGTTGAAATATAGTTGAATAAGAGAAGAAGACGAATTTGTATTGTATACTCAATACAAATATATCATTTTGGTATACAATGCATTCCAACTATATACCATATTAGTATAGCTATATATTATATTGGTATCATATGCTAGTTTAATCATTTTTCGTTTGTAATTGCTGCATTTATTAGTACAATATTTAATTTTTTTAAAATAATAGTAATATAGTTCAATATCTTGAAATACGTTATTACATTAATATGTGGTACACTATTTTTTATTTTATTTTTCTATTTATGCATGTGTGTTATGTAATAGTAGTATAGTCATATAGTTATCGAAAATTAACCAGTAAAACTGTATACCATGTTGGTATAGTTATATGCCATATTGGTATCATATGGTAGTTTGAACATTTTATTGGTTGTTTTGACTGCATTTTTAAGTGAATTCTATTCTAAATTTATTTATGAACGTGATTTGCAGTGCTGGATAATTTTTGTGCTTGATGCATATATATTGTGTGTATTATGTAATAGTTTTTATAATTATAAGCAATTGTTGGAACGATTCATACAACTATATACCCTATTAGTAAATGGAATGAGCAAGTTGCTTTGCGAACATTTAGCTTGTAATGCTAGCGTGTAATTTTCTTATACTTTTATTATATTTTTAATATTTTGGTACAGTAGTATGGTCACAAATAGTTGTAGCAATATTGTAGAGCAATCATATACTCTGTTGATATACATGTGTACCATACGAGAAGTCTTTTTTGCTACTAATATTTTTTTTACTGTAATTTTTAATATTTTATTATCATTTCTATTCTAACTAGTACTTATGGAGATTTGGTGGCCGTAAATTATATCGTCTTGCTCCATCACTGGTTGGTGTTACTGCTAATGGTAGACTATGTACTAGTATTTGTAAGGAATAAGATCAAGGTTTGCATGGCAATCACATGGAATTAAAAAAAGAACAAGAAATAAAGAAAAAAATAAAAAATAAAAAATAAAAATAAAGAAGAGGTCAAATAAGTTATGGTAAAAATAACAATAATACGATTTGGGCAAAAATAAATGAATAAAAGAGAAAAAATAGGAAAAATAGGAAAAAAATGTGAAAAAAGAAACGGAGAAAAGAAAAGAAAAAAGAAAAAAAGAAAAAAGCATAGAATAAGTGGGGTCTAGGGAGGTTAAGACGTACGCATGCCTTACCCCTACCCGAAAGGGCAGAGAGGCTGTTTTCAATCGACCCTCGGCCTAGGAAAAGGAAAAGAGAAAAAAAAAACGAAACAAAAAAAAAACAAAAACAAAGACAAAAGAGTATTAGCAACTCCAATAGAAATCACATAAATAATTATGTAAATATAAACCATAAATAACATGGCATGCAAAAGGAAAATATAAACAAAAACAACAGAAACAAAGGGCATTAGTAACTCCTACAAAAATCACATATATAATTATATAACCATAAATCATAAGTAAAATGGCATGCAATAACAACGACCAGTAATTACCACAAGTATGGAGAGCCCCACCAAGCCCCGATCCTACCCTCGGAAATAAGTGCGAAATTTTTTATAAGTCCATATCCTACAACCCTGATACTAGACCTCCACACTTTCATATCAAATGTCATGTCCTCGAAAATACGCATTCTAGCCAAGTCATGCCTAATCACCTCTCCCCAATACCTCTTGGGCCTCCCTCTGACTCGAATCGCGCCAACTACCGCCAGCCACTTACAAGTCCTCACCGGGGCATCGGGGCTTCTCCTCTTCACAATGAAAAAAAGAAGCATAGAAATAAAAAAAGAATTGGAGAAGAAAAAAAAAATTACCCACAAAAACTGCTATAGTAGGAAATATAATTAATTTATGGATAGAATAATAAATTAATAGATAAAAAGTACCTGTGTCAAAACCAAATATATTTGGCGCTGAAAGCGTTTTACATATCATGTTTACACGTGAGTATCAAAATTTAGTTTGAAATAAATAAAGTAACTTACTTATCATTCTAAAAAATAAACTACTGCGTAGGAGTGAAGCCGTTTGTTTCTCCTTTCCGAAGCGTTTGTTTGAAATTTTGTAAAATTTGAGTTTTACTTTTGCAAATTAGAGTTTAAAAAGCGCCTCAAACAAAGAACTGTAAAATAAATTTTGCCGACTTGTTTTCGGATATTTTGAGAATTTGGGGTGTTAGGGACTGTTTCCTACACAATACATAAACATCTGTCATCACCTAAACAGATTAGAAACCAACTGTTAGATTCCGCCAGCCATGGCTACATCTCTGAGCACACCAAAGCTCAGTACTACTCTTTCTTCTCCAACTTTCCACACTCTTCTCTACAAACACAAATTCTCTCTTCTTTCACTCTCTAACCCAATTAAGCCACTCCATTTCAATTTTCTCACCCACTCCCGTAGTACCCCATCATCATTATCCTGTACCCGCCGCCGTTTCACCGCTCCACGCGCCGAGTCCTCCAATGGCGCTGACGCTCCTCGCCACTACGATTTTGACTTATTCACCATCGGTGCTGGTAGCGGTGGTGTTAGGGCTTCTCGTTTTGCGTCTAATTTTGGGGCTTCTGTTGCTGTCTGTGAGCTCCCTTTCTCCACTATTTCTTCTGATTCCACTGGTGGCGTTGGTGGCACGTGAGTTTCTTAGTTTTACCCTTTAAACTTGGTAGTATAAATTTGCTATCTTTAGTTTTGAGCTTACTTTATTATATGGGGTAGTATGTATAGGAAAATTTTAAAAAATGTCTAATTATAGTGGAGTAGATAATATAGGGTGATTACGTACTAGCCTGTCGCCCAATTGTGCTTTGAGATAAATGTAATACTATTGTTTTATGATATTGGTGGCAATGTTTCTGAATTGGTCGAACTGAGTGAGTTGTGTGATTCCTAAATGAAGTCAGAGGATTAAGTTGAGTTGTACACTTCAAAAATGCAGCCGGGTGTGTGTCATTTCCATTTCCTCCAAAAGTAGTGCATTTTTGGACGATGTGACAAGGGTATGACAACCATCTTAGAGACGTAGATTTTACAATGGGTTCCAAGATCACTTCATGAATGTGGGTTCACAATCACTTCATGGAAGGTCCTAATAGCACAAGTCGTGCATATTGCACTAGGGAGAGTGAGGTTGTTTTCGGGAAACTAGACTATGATTGACATGAATTTAAGATAATAGTATGTAAAGAAAGGTTGTAAATGGAACATAAAGAAAAGTTATAAAGGAAATGAAAGGAATTGAACTACTTGAAAGAATATATGCGTTGCACTTGCATGTATGTTGGATGATGCATGACGTCCAATCTATGTGCAAACGGTCCTATTTATAACTTTGGGGTAAGCCCTTACGGACTTGTTGAAGATTTATAATGAGTGAATAAAAGTATGCTCCTTAATAATTTAAGCTTTTAGATGAGATAGTCACACACTTAAACTTGGTATCAGAGTAGGCAAGGGTCGTGCTTTCGAGTCGTACCGTCACCCAAATTCTTCTTAGGTACTTGGCTCATGAAAACAGAATTAAGCTCGCTTGTGATAGGGCATGAGGATTAATATGATTAACTAACTAAAAATGCGCTCTCTCTAACAACTTAAGCTTTTACATGATATCATTACAGACTTCAACTTAAAAAACTGGATTGTTCTTTAAAAGCTCAGCGTGTTCCAGCTAGTATTGTAGTAGTTAGTTGACTCCGTTTCACGTCAGCTAACCGCCCTCACCTTCAACCGTAGTTTTCTTGCCCCATGCTCTATGGAGAGGCGGTTACTTGATCAAGTCATCATATGGTAACACCATGTATGACTTGATCAGGCAGATTTTTCTTTCTTATCCAATCCTTTGAGATGGATATTGGAATTAGTCCATTTAGGCCAAGTTGTCACGAGCAATACTGAACCTAATGAGTTCCTTTCGGGCTTGTTTCGTATCTGACAGTTCCATCCACAGGGTCATGTCCAAATTAAGCAGAGCTCAAATTTTTCGTGTTAACAGATGGAAGAGATCTAAAGGAAAATCAAGAAATTGTCTTTATAGTGGAATTGAGATGATAATATTGTTTGAACTTTGAAGGGTGAATGAGTACCCCATTCTCGAGAAGAATGATGGAGTTCGATAGTCAAATATTTTGGTGTGAAGTTGACATAATGCTTCAGTTTTTAAATGAAATCTACATATTTAGAATTGTGTAAAAGTACTTTAAGTCAATATATTAAAATATCTGAATAATTTTTGAAAACCATAAGTAAAGAATTGTTTGATTGCTTAAATACTACTCCCTCCATTTCATTTTATATGAAGGTATTTGACTAGGTATGTAGTTTAAGATATTAGTTTGGCTTATCTATTACTATTATATTTGTGACATTGAAAAAAAACTATTATAATAATGGTTGAAAAGTTAGTTTAATAGAGAAAACACCATATCAAATTATAAAATTAGAGCAATTTAATATATCTGAATTCTTGATAATTGTGAAAGCTGTACAGAAATAGAATGGTGTCAAGCATCTTGCAAAATTCCAAAAGGAAAAGAATGTCGTACAGATTAGAATAAAGGGAGTAATAGTTTCATGTAAAGTGTAACAAAACCACTATTGTATCTGTTTAATTGAATGATTTTCTTTGTTTCTCTAATAAAGGTGTGTGCTTCGTGGATGCGTACCCAAGAAATTACTCGTGTACGCGTCAAAATATTCTCATGAGTTTGAGGAAAGTTGTGGTTTTGGATGGAACTATGATGTGGAACCTAAATTTGATTGGAGCACCCTCATTGCCAATAAAAATGCCGAGTTGCAGCGCCTCATGGGTATTTACAAGAATATTCTGAAGAATGCTGATGTCACTCTGATTGAAGGGCGAGGAAAGGTTGGGAAATGTTACAATTTCATTATCATGCTCCGTAAGGCTTCGAGTTAAAGCTTATTTCCTTGTATTTGACTGTACTTTCAGGTTGTGGATCCTAATACAGTGGATGTGGATGGAAAACTCTACTCGGCTAAGAACATACTGATTTCAGTTGGAGGGCACCCATTTATCCCAGATATTCCTGGTAGCGAGTATGCTATAGATTCTGATGCAGCCCTTGATTTGCCAACGAAACCTAGCAAAATTGCCATTGTTGGAGGTGGTTACATTGCACTTGAATTTGCTGGAATCTTCAATGGCTTGAAAAGTGAGGTCCATGTTTTTATAAGACAAAAGAAGGTTTTGAGAGGCTTTGATGAAGAAGTGAGTCATTTATCCCTGGCATGCACAGGAGCTTTTGTTAACTAACTTCCTTCATAACCCAAAATCTTGATGATGCACTCAAATTCTTTGATATATGCAGATTAGGGATTTTGTTGGTGAACAGATGTCATTGAGAGGCATTGAGTTTCATACTGAGGAGTCACCTCAGGCTATTGTCAAGTCAGCAGATGGCTCACTGTCTTTAAAGACTAGCAGAGGAACAGTTGAAGGTTTCTCTCATATCATGTTTGCAACAGGACGAAGACCTAATACAAAGGTTTGATGTGCCTTCCTGTTGCTAGCTTATCTCTGATAGACCTAATAGGGTAAGGTAGTTCGTAGCCAAGAGGTTCTTGTTCAATACAAACCTGGACTGAATACTTGTGGAGGAAGACCACGATGATTTCTCCTCAAAGTCAACCACTTCCCCTCCCCCCAAAATTGGCGACACTTCACAACCCCAAACTCCCTTGTGCCTGCGAAAGCTTGCTCTTATTGCTTTTAATGCAGTGAAGTCTCAGATGAGAAAAAGTTCTTTTTTGCACCCTTATTTTGGGCTCTCCAGCACTCCGTCTTTGGGTGGCATGAGATTGCCAAGGGCCAGTCAGGTGTGGGGGCAGGGTCGATTATTTAGTTAGACTAGTGATCCTATGATCGTGATTGGTTTTTCTTCTATTATGATCACGAACTTGATCGTTATTTATTCTTTAATAATGCTGGTGATATAATTGCATCATATTATATCAAAGGTTATTGTCATCTGTTATTATTGCGATTATCATCTTTGTCATCATTCTTGCAGTTACCATTGTACTTATAATTGTGGTTCTTTATTTTATATTCATGTTTATCAGTTGGTGCTTTGTGGAGTGTTCAAACACATGGTTTCTTTTAATGGATATGATTGGATACTCAAGTTTTAACCAAAAGGTTGCTTAAGTTTCTTTTTGTTTAAACGCATGGCAGAATTTAGGATTAGAAACGGTTGGAGTGAAAATGACAAAGAATGGAGCCATAGAGGTGACTACCTTTCTCTCCTTTTTTTTTCTTCCTAATTTGCTTGAACTACTTTTTGAATATGTTCTTGAATGTTAGTTTCATTTCCAAATTGTTTTACAGGTTGATGAGTATTCTCGTACATCAGTCCCATCAATTTGGGCTGTTGGAGATGTTACTGATAGAATTAATTTAACTCCAGTTGCTTTGATGGAGGGAGGAGCACTGGCAAAAACTATTTTTGCTGATGAACCCACAAAACCTGATTATAGGTGCCTTTCCTTTCATCTGAGAATCCATTTTATGACTTAAAAGTTTGATAAAAACTGTCAAAGATGCACAGTTGTCCAATTATTTTCGACTACAATTGGTATAATACTATACCGTGCTTTAAGATCGGTGGTTCTACCATGTCAAATGCATAAGCTCTTACAGCTGAATTTTAATTGGTTTAAAAAGAAACATCTATAACTTTTATCTGATCTGCGTGTTCTCTTCTCGCAAATAGGAATGTACCAGCTGCAGTATTTTCCCAACCACCTATTGGACAAGTTGGTCTAACGGAAGAGCAGGTATAATAGCTAGAGCTTGTGAGTTAACAATTAACTATCATGATTAATGATTTGATTTTGTTCTCCCAGGCCATCAAAGAATATGGTGACATTGATGTTTATATGGCAAATTTTAGGCCCTTAAAGGCTACTATTTCTGGTCTTCCAGATCGGGTTTTCATGAAACTTATAGTATGTGCAAAGACAAGCAAAGTTCTGGGTTTGCATATGTGTGGAGATGATGCACCAGAAATTGTACAGGTTGCAATTTCCTCTTAATTCTTTGGTGCATGTTTGAGATTGATTATAGAATATGCATGGTAATGTTTTTTGTCATCATGAAAATACCAGGGATTTGCGATTGCTGTCAAAGCTGGGTTGACCAAGGCGGACTTTGATGCCACTGTGGGAATTCATCCTACATCAGCAGAGGAGTTTGTCACCATGCGAACCCCGACAAGGAAGGTTCGAAGCAGTCCACCTGAGGTTTGTCATTCACCTGAGATTGCAGTGCATTCATCCTTAGTTATAATATATGTGAAGAAACAGCTTTCACTTCTCCACCTCTCTGTCTCAGTGAAACTAACGTCTTGAAACGAGACAAATTGTATCAACCAGTATGCTAAATTAGGACACTACCTTGATTGAGCTGAATATGTTCCTTTGATGAGCCAAATGATCGACCTTTAATCTTTCCTTGTTCTTCTTCCAAATAATATTGATCTTTACCGATATTACTTCATACTTTGTGGAAACTTAAATAGAATTTTGATGTTTTAATTTTGTCTTATGCTTTTTCCTGCTACTCAGTAGGCTGTGCATTTTGTTAATTTTCCAGGGAAAGACACAGCACGATACTAAAGCTGCAGCTGGAGTTTGATGTGCGGAAATAAAGGCTCAATTTGTTGAATGACATAAAATACATGTGGGTAAGAAAGGGTTCCTTCGGCAATGCACCTAAAGTTCCCCTGTAGTTCTTAAGTGCTTCTTGTTCATACCACTTAGATTGTCACTGTTGGCCATCATGCTCTTGCTGCTATGCCCCTTGTAATCAAGGTTGGCTGAAATAACTGTCCCCTCTGTCTCACCTTATCCAAACACACAAAAAAAAATACCCCCTCTGTGTCTCGCTTTAAGGAGGAACATGGAGACAACTATATGATCACCGTAGTTAAGTCTTCTATTTTGCTGCCGACTTTCTTAGCTATATTCAATAAACGCACTCTCAGTTGTGAAGTCTGAACTGAGATTGCAGTTAGAAATTTTAGTTTTGTGATTAATGTTCATTTTGGCAAATAAAAAATTTAATAATCATAATTCCAAAGAGAAGTAATTAGATCTCTCAGATAATCATTGCATATGCTACAATAAACACTCCTAAAAACATGACCAAAAATCCTGCGTGGATGTTTTGTCATGGACAATGCAAATTTCATGTCATGGGGCCACCATATCAGATCCAACACGACACAAATTTACTGGCACTGGTCCTACATAATATGCCCTCTGTCAATTTTGACCCTACTTTACTCTGGACTAGTTCAAAAGCTGGGAAGTGTCATTGGGCTGTAGCAAGTATTTGGAATGGATTACGTAGTATCCTAAAATTTGGATGGCTCATTCTATTGACTATTGGCATCATTATGATGAAAAAATCTGCACCTTTAAACCCTGTGTCTGAAGTTTGTATGTTCCAGTCTTCCTCAGCCAATTCAGATATAGCTTCTTTTTCCTTAACTAATATGTTGTCCATTACTGAAGTGCCCTACTGTTCATATAGTGCGATCAATACATTTGCAGGTACAACTTTGCAAGAGGTTTTAGACTGATGGGGAGCTTATGGGAACATCAGTTGTGGACTCATAACAAGCAAAAAGCTTTCTCCAGCGACCGAGTCAGTGATACTTGTCGGAACCAATGCAAACTTCACTGCTTAAAAAGGGCTTTAAAGGTGCTTGTGAGGATGCTATATGTATTCATCCACTTTCTTGCATCTCGTCGACAGTATTGCTTTTTGATCAAACTAATAGAGATTTAACAATTATCTCCAATTTTTTCTGGTAAGTCCAGTGAGAAGTTATATTATTAATACCCGATGATGTTTTTCTCTATTTTATATTTTCCTTTTGGGGTTGGGGGCACAATCAGGTGGTGTTATTATAACATTGCTCATTAGATATAGTTTCTGTGTAACTATAACATTATGTGATATTCTGCAACAATAACAATTATGAAGATTGCTCATGGCGTTTATATAAAATAAAGCAGCTATGAGAAATGTTGATCATTGGTCAGCTTACACATCTTTCATTACTTGTTCGGCATTTGATATAGTAAGGATTTAACTTATATACACGGAGTTTATCTGCAAATAATTGTTGCAGTATCAGTGCAATTTAACATATTATAGTTGGTTATTTATTCTATTTTTTAGGTTACTATGAACAGCCTGTCTGGGATCGGTAAATGAATGATGATATCGTAGGTTTAAGTTTGGAAACTGAACTATTGTCATGTCATAAATCTAGCTCAACATTGTTAATTTGACGCAAAATGATTTGCATGGAACAGTGATATATTTTTCATTTGCAACATATCACCATGTATCTGCAGTGATCTTTCAAGGACACATCTATATATCAATTTGAGTTCCCTTCCACGTTATTGGCTAGCCTTTTATCTAAAATTTAGATGTTCTTGCATTCTGAATAAGAGTGAGTATTGCAAAGTATATTTAATTTTATTTTGCACATAGAGCTCGACTTTATAAATTATAATACTACTAGTATTTGGACATATGCGTTGCACATGTATTCCTATCATTTAAAAAAAAATAGATGTTAATAAATAGTGAGTATATTCAACCGACTTATTATTAAATGCAAAATAATTAGGTTAATATAAAAATATAACATGATTATATTCTCCTTAATATTACCTTATAGAGAATTATAGAGCCTCATTATCATATGTTTTTCTTTATTACTATAAGTTCGTTCGTCATTGTTCTTTCAGCACTTTGGATTGAAGCTCTATTTGATATAATAAGATAAAATATACTATAACACCACCTATGTAGATTGATTCCTTCAACACATGAATTATGGTCCGGCGCGGACCTAGAATATACAATATGGGTTTTCGGGAACCCAGTAATTTTTGCGTAGATTCTATATTTATAATTAAAAATTTACGAAATATTTGTAAATATCTAAATGAAAATCCAATTATTATTGCATATTAATCTAAAATTATGGTTGGAACCCATAAGCCTCAAACTCGATTCGCCTCCGATTATGGTGATTTAGAAATGAAGAAATATGGTACGTACATTTCAAAATTATTAAAATGCACGTTAATATTAAGGATAAACAAAGAGAAAAATAGATACATATATGATATGGAGCTCGTTGGCATAGAAAAACACTAGACTAATCAGAGTCGCACAAATGCAGATAGAAGGGACATATCGATCTCATTCAAAATCACAACTTAAAAAGTATTTATGTATAGGTCTGCCTTGTTCTATGTGAGAAAAGAATATTAAACATAATAGAATTTACGAAGTGATTTTGTGGGTTACTAATTTATAAATAAATAAATAATTGAAAATTAGATAAATATGAAAATGGCAAGAAGTACGTGGAAGAGATGTAACTTCATTAATATGAGTATTTATTCTGGAATGTTTTCTGTGACGTTTTTTACATTTCTATAATAAGTTTAAGTTAATGAAAGAAGAATTTAATTATTTATTTTTTAAGGGTATTAATGTCACTTAATTGTACAAGGATATTTTAGTCTTTCACCTTCACACTAAACTTTTTACACTTATATTAGTATGTTAATTACAAGATTATGTTGAGGCCACAAATTTTTGATTGAATCCGCCACTGAGTTATCCATCCATATAAAGACAAATCAACCGTCAACGTTCCCTATTTTAATCATACATGTGGTGTACGCAGTTTTCTAATATCTTGACATTGTAATTTTTTTTAGCGTGCATATTAAAAAAGTTACTTTTTAGTAATAATTAATAATATAATTGACCATTTTAATCTTATTATCTCATATAAATACTTCTAATACATATTCAACACTATTTACTCCAAGTACAATGTAAGAAAAATATCATTAAGTTATTTTTAAAATCCAAAAAAATCACTTATTTTGAACCACAAAAAAAAGACAAAAAAATCAATTATTTTGGACAATAGAGAATAGTACATAAGAAATAGTAAAGAATATTTTACATAATTGACTCGGTGTTGGAAGTTGGAAGAGATAATGTTTAATTATTATTGTTATAAAGGACCAGGCTGGCTGCTTATCAAGTCATTTACTCGGTAGTTGTGATCATCATTCATCATATCTATTTTTTATCTTTTTGCAACTTGTTAGCAATATTGCTTTTGATAGAGGAAAAAGATTTGAACAGACGCGTCCACGTGTTGTCTTAAGTCAGAAAGGGATTAGTTTTTAAAATAAGTAATTTTTTTGGTTATTTTTATACGGATAAAAAATTTATCTTTTAATAATAATTAATAATAAAATTAATTATACTAACTTTTATTATCTCATATAAATACTCCTAACACATACTCCCATGCTATTTACTTCAAAGGTAATATAAGTAAAAAATAATTAATTCATTCATAAAATCTGTAAAAAAGCCAAAAATTACTTATTTTGAACAAAAACAAATTAAAAAATTACTTATTATGGATAGGTAGGAGTATGTTTTAGCTACTCGTTGGAGGAGTTAGATTGCGTCATGGTGGTGTAAGTATGTCATTGCTTTTAGCTAGTGTTTGTCTAATTAATAAACGGAAAAGGGCCAAATTTACCCATGTACTTTCAATTATTGTTCACTTGTATCCTTCGTTATATTATTAGGCCATTTTTATCCCTACCGTTATACTTTGTAGTATTTTTGTCCTTAGTTTGGACGGACTGCCACGTGGCAGCTCCTGATTGAAACTTCTCATTTAATTTATTTACCCGATCCACTACCCATTACCCGACCCACCTTAAAACCCAACCCACCTATAATCTACCCAAAACATATCCCAACCCTCGGTAAAAATGTAACTCACCCACAAAGAAAAATCCTCCTTCAGAAGAATCCTCAAATCCCAAAACTAGGGTTCCTCATATTTCAATTTCTGCTGGACAAAACCTAGGATTTGCTTCATAGTTCTGCTCGACAAAACCCCCATGTTGTATCTGCTTCGTAGTTTTGCTGGACAACCAAGGTACACATTTTGTTTGATGAAATCTTTGTTAAAGTTCAGTTATAAGGTAAATGTCTTTCTAAAACGTTTTTTTTGGTTCAAATCGACAATATATATGTACATGTATATATTGAGGGTGTTATTGTTTAGGTTTAATATTAAATTTTGTTTGCATGTGTACTTCTAAGTGGTGGTCCTTTTCAATAGTTTTGGGTTTGGATAATTTTGGGGTTCAGAAACTCGGGGATGTTAAATTTCAGAGATTTATGGTTTAGTTTATTAGGGCATCTTGTATTTTATTCTTCATCTGTCGTTTGTGTTTTTCCTCTATAAAAGTGCTATCCATTTTCTGTTTTTAATTATTTAACAGTATTTTTAATTATTTTATTCTTCACAAAAGATTCTGATTTTTTATTTTTTTATTAGGACAATGTGGTCCCTTTTCATGTTTTAAAGTCTGTTGTCCCTTTAGGACAGAGTAGTTGTATTTTTTATTATTTACTACAACTTGAAAATTATTTTGATAAGTGGTCCCCTAGAATGTTTACAGGTTATAAAATGGTTAAAGTTGACTTACTCTTCAATCATGGTGGTGATTGGATAAGGGAACCACATCTACTATACTCTAAGAAATTGGTTCACACTTGGTCGGGGTATGATTCTGATCTTTTATCTTTTATTGACATAGTGAATGAGTACACAACAGAGTTAGGATTTGTAGGTATTCAGCAGCTTATTATAACTGCTCCTTCTGGAAAATACTATGAAATAGAGGGGGATGGTGGGATTAGGAAGTTATTGTCTTTTGTTTGTGAAGAGTTTCGTATCATAAACATATATGCATTAGATGAATGTAAGCCTTATGTAGAAGTTTCCAGTATTGTCCAACATGCTGAATTATTTTTTGGTGTAGTTAATGAGGTTGGTACTGATTGTAGTGAGAGTGACTGTGAATCTGGTTCTGATTGTCCAGAATATAACTCTGAAGAGTTGGACAAAATTGCTACGCAAAAGAAAAGAAAGATTACAGTAGGTCTAGAAGATTACAAAGAATTATTTAAGGGTATGTCCTTCAAGGACATTTCAGAAGCAAGGAAGTGCATTAAACTTTATTCTTTGGCCAATAAGGTAGAGTTAAAGGTTGTTAAAAGTGATGAGGTTAGGTTGAGATATGAATGTATTCAAGGGTGTCCATTTGTATGTCATATTTCCGAGGAAAAAGGTTCTCCTAGAGTGAAAATCAAAACTCTAAATCCTAAACATGAGTGTGGTCCATCATATGACAACTCTAGTGTTGATTACACTAGTATAGCTCATTATTTCAAGAAAAAATTACAAGATAATCCAAAGTTTAAGGTAAAGGAAATGAGGAATGATTTAAAAGAAGCTTTTGAGTTAAATGCTAGTAAATGAAAGTGTAAGAGAGCAAAAAAAGATGGTTTTGGAAATTTTAGAGGGGAGCTTTACAGATGGCTACAAGAAATTAGAGGCTTATGCCAATGAACTTAGAGACTCAAATCCGAAAAGTGATATTGTAATCAATCTTTCTAAAGAGGCACTTGCCGAAGGTAAAAGAAAATTTCTTAGAATGTATATTTGCTTCAAGGCAATGAAGATGGGATTTAAGGAAGGTTTGAGACCCTTCATTGGATTAGATGGTACATATCTCAAATGAAAAGCCAAGGGACAATTACTGGTAGCTATTGGTCAAGATAATATGAACCACTTTTATCCGTTAGCTTGGGCAATTGTAGATAAGGAGACAAAAAGAACTTGGAATTGGTTCTTGGGGCTATTGCAACATTCATTGGAACTCCAGATGGGTGAAGGCACAACATTCATGTCGGATATGCAAAAGGTACTTTATTTTTGTTTTAAGTGTTGTTAAAATGCTGTAAAAATAATGTTCCTGCTGTTAAAATGATGTTCCTGCTATAAAAATGCTAATTCTGCTCTATTTCTGCTGTAAAAATGATGTTTCTGCTGTTAAAATGCTATATCTGCTGCAAAAATAATGTTGTTCTGCTGAAAAAATACTGTTTATGCTGTAAAATAATGCTGTTTCTGCTGAAAAAATGTTGTATATGCTGTAAAAATGTTGTTTCTACTATAAAAATGCTGTAAAAATGATGTTTCTGCTGTAAAAATGCTGTTAGAGTATGCTGTTTCTGCTGTAAAAATGATGTTAGAGTATGGTGTTTCTGCTGTTAGAGTATGCTGTTAGAGTATGGTGTTTCTGAGTCTAACATTAATTGTTTGCATTTCATATTTAGGGGTTAATTGATGTAGTCAACACTGTACTCCCTGAAGCACACCATAGATTTTGTGTCAGACACATAGAGTCAAATTGGTGCAAAAGGTGGAGTAACGGTGGTGGGGAGCTGAAAAAGCTACTATGGTGGAGTGCATGGAGTAGTTATGAGGAGGAATTCCAAGATCAATTGAAGAATATGGGACAACTTGATGAACTTGCTACAAAGGATTTGTTGAGATATCCTCCATAGTGTTGATGCAGAGCCTACTTTGATACAAGGTGCAAAAATCAAATAGTTGATAATAATCTAACTGAATCATTTAATGTATGGATACTCGAAGAAAGGTACAAGCATATCATTGGGATGCTCGAGGGTATAAGGATCAAAGTGATGAATCAATTGAGACAACATGAAGAGTCTGTGACTAAATGGAGTGGTGAATTCAGTCCTACAACAATGAAGCTTTACAATGAATATATGAAGATAGCCCAAGTTTGTAGAGTTGACTCCGATGGGGATTATGGATTCGAGGTATCACAAGGGTCTGACAAGCATATTGTGAATATGAGAGTAAAAAGGTGTACTTGTAGGGCATGTGACCTCACTAGAATTTCATGCCCACATGCAATTGCTGCCTTATTGCATAAGAGGATTGATCCTCTAACTGAAATGCATTGGTTCCATTGCAAGGAAGCATTCTTGCTAACATATAAACACAAGTTGCAACATGTAAGGGGAGAGAAATTCTGGAAAGTTGACCCTTCTCAAGCAATGGAACCTCCAGAGTTGGTCAAGCTAGCTGGAAGGCCTAAGGTTAAGAGAGATAGACAGAAGGAAGAGGCACTTAAGAGGCAAGGAGAATGGTCTCTTTCAAGGAAGGGTAGAGTAATGACTTGTAGTAATTGTGGAGAGCCAAATCACAATGCTCGAGGATGTGACAATGTAACTTCTAGTCATTCAAATTTTATTAACTTTTTCAAACCTTTTTCTAATTGAAGGAACAACCTACCGGAGGTTTAAATGATGAAGAAGAGGTGGGTCCAATCGAAGAAGACATTAGCCCCCCAACAATCACAAGATAGCCACAGCAACACTTGTGTATTCATGCCTACTCCAAGATTGCACAACAGTAGGGGTTCATTTCCATACTTTGAGCATGAGCATGAGGCAGACCCTAATTTAAGGCCCAAGGTTATCTCAGAAACACAAACTAGACTCCAAAAAAGGCAGCAAAAACATATACCAGCTGGGACAGGCAAATTAGCTTCAGAGGTGACCATACAGGAGCTAGTATTCCAACAAATCTTCCATATACACCAGACAACTTAATGTGAAAGGGCAAAGCTGCTATGACGACAAATCAATTGGAAGTTGAACGTCAAAAAAGGATTGGAAAGTTGAAGCCAAAGAAGGGAGATTTTCAGTAGTTTGTTGTTGTTGTATTACTGTTTAAGACTGTTTATTTTGTAACTACTGCCTATGACAGTACTGTTTTGGTTAATTTGCACTAGTTTGCGTTTTGGTTGGTTAATTTGGTGATGTTAATAGGTTTGGACTAGCAGTTTTTGGACTGTTTATGTTAATATGACAGTAAAAGCTTGTGCTATGTCAAAATCTTATGGTTTGAAATGTACAATCCATGACTGAAATTTTCATATGATTGGTATTCACCCATGTGACTGTCGAGCTTCTTCTGGACAAGTCACAGTGGCAAGTCACAGTGGTAGTAGTTTTTGGACTAGCAGTTTTTGGACTGCTTATGTTAATATGACAGTAAACTTGAAACCTTTTCCCTGACTTTAATTGTTGATGTATAACTAATAAGTTTTTGGAATGCTTATGTTAATATGACAGTAAAAGCTTGTGCTATGTCAAGATCTTATGGTTTGAGATGTACAATCCATGACTGAAATTTTTATGTGATTGGTATTCACCCATGTGACTGCCGAGCTTCTTCTAGACAAGTCACATTGGCTAAGCTCCCTCTAGGTTGCTGAAATCCTTAAGGATCGGCCTAGCTGTTGAAGTTCGAAATATGCACCAACAACATTTTCTTTGTGGCAAGTCACAGTGGCAATTCAAAGTGGTGGCAAGTCACAGTCGTGAGTCATTTGACATCTCTTTTGGACTAGCAGTACTCTTATGTTAATATCCAACATACAATCTTGGTATACACAGCAGGTATACACAACAATACTCTAGCCTCAAACTTCAACAACACATATCACTACTGAAACTAGATGAAGTTTACTAATATCAATCCTTCACGTTCAGTCTGCAACTTCTGGACTCCTTTCAATTAACTATAACTCCTTCCAATCTATAACCAAGTTCAAAACACTCCTGTTAAATACAAGGCCTAATGAAATGCCAGTAACGACTAACCTTAAAAGTTAGTTCCTTTTGCCAACAATGATACTTTGATTCTGCTCCATGCTTAGTCTGTATGGACTGAAAATTTATTCCATGTAACTTTAAGACTATATATATTACTAATATACATGTACTTATGCATCAAAACTTCTAGAGATATCTGTATATAGTACTATATATCCACTATATATATATTAACATGTGTATCCATTATCCAGATTCCTTTCCACAGTCACATGCTAATCAAACTTAAAGATACGAGAGTCAAAACAACTTCAAAACACTGATTTCATATAACCTAACTTGAGAACTCAAAACACATCCTTCAAACTAATATTACAAAGACTTGAGAATTCATACAACCTAACAAACTACATTACTTCAACAATAATGCGACAATAAATCCAACAAACAACGCACAAGAATCATAATAAACATCTTCAACTTCATACATTTCTCTTCTAATTCCCTTGCTTTGTTCACTTGAGAATTGTTTATAGCCTCCATAGTCTTCACCTTTTCCTTTAACTTATCTCTTTTAATCTTAACCGCATCCAACGACGTACTCAAAGTATTGATTTGACCGAAGTTTCATCCAATTGAGCCTTTAGATTACTTATCACCACCAATGCTCTATCGGGACGAGCAGCTACTTTCTGACATTATCCAACGACGTACTCAAAGTATTGATTTTGACCGAAGTTGCATCCAGCTACTTTCTGACATTATCAACTTCTTTGAAGATTAAAGCCAAGGAAAATTAAAAGAAATAAGAGCAAAAAGAAGAACGAAAAAATGAGGAACCCTAGGTTTTGTCGAGCAAAACTGTGAAGCAAATCCTAGGTTTTGTCCAGTAGAAATTGAAATATGAGGAACCCTAGTTTTGGGATTTGAGGATTCTTCTGAAGGAGCATTTTTCTTTTTGGGTGAGTAACGTTTTTACCGAGGGTTGGGATATGTTTTGGGTAGATTATAGGTGGGTTGGGTTTTAAGGTGGGTCGGGTAATGGGTAGTGGATTGGGTAAATAAATTAAATGGGAAGTTTCAATCAGGAGCTGTCACGTGGCAGTCCGTCCAAATTAAGGACAAAAATACTACAAAGTATAACGATAGGGGTATAAATGGCTTAATAGTATAACGAAGGATACAAGTGAACAATAATTGAAAGTAGAGGGATAAATTTGGCCCTTTTTCGATTAATAAATTATTATTAACATTTGTTGATATACTTCACCAATGTGCCTACGTCCCTTCCCCTTTGGGTAGCACGAGCCTTCTCCCAATTTCACCGTGATAGATTTAGAATTTAAAATTTATAAGTTTAGAATTTTAGTTTTTTATGTTATTGAATAATAAAATAATAATTTATATATATTAAATAATTAGTATTTATGAACGTACGTTACACGTTAATAATGGCACGCGATGATTTAAATATTTATTATATGGAAGAATAATAAAATTTAATTAGTGAGCGAAATTTTATGTATAATAATACAACAATCATCTAAATGCCAAAAATATTTTTACATTAGCATGATACATGAATTTAAAATAAAAGGATATCATCAAAACTTATACAAATGATCAATTTTGTCATGTTAGTTAGATAATTATATATAATAGTTTAAAAGTATTTAATATTATGATATCTTAACGAACACTTCTTTGTGAACAATATAGTTTTGTGTATGTTTTCTCCTAGTACTTTGGTTGCTCTTCCTTAATCAGAACACTTGTTGTTGATCTTGATATCCCTCTTGAAAGTGCAACATACAATTGTTCGTGCAAGAAAATATATAGTCCAATATTTGGATGTTCGTCCTTGTGCTTTATTTATTATATTTGTAAAACATAAATATGCTAAAAATTATTTTCACACAAATTTAAAGGATATTTATTAGTTTCGGAAGACAAAAGTTGAATTTAGGGATAAGAATATACTCAGAATCACCTTAACCAGTATCATAATTTTTGTATGTATGACATTATTGTCAAAATTTCTATATACCATTTGTGAGCTATTACATAAGCTATTTGGCATATCTAAATTTTTCACTAGCATGACGGGCATATTGTTTTTCAAAATTAAACCTTTATACAATGAAAGATCAATTTTAACTTAGTCTATTTTATATATATACGGTGACACTAACATACGTATGAAATAATAAACTTGACAACAAACATGTATGACCATTCACTACTAGAAATCCGGATAAATAGGTATGACCAACTTTGGTCTCTCAGGTAAAAGGACTAAAATTTTTGGGTAAAAAAAATAGCGACCAACTTTGATCGCTATAATATTTTAATATTATAATATTAGCGACCAAAGTTTGTCTCTTTATGTAAATTATGTTATTTATTTATTTATTATTAATAATAAAATAACGACCAACTTTGGTCTTTAAAGAACAACAACAACAACAACAACAACACTACCCAGTATAGTCCTGTTGTTGTTGTTGTTGTTGTTGTTCTTTAAAGACCAAAGTTGAAAAATATTATATTTTAAAATCTGAAAAATAGCGACCAAAGTTGGTCGCTATACTATAAATATTTTTAATTTATTTTTAAAATAATCGACCAAAGTTGGTCACTAACTTCATGAATTAATTTTTTTAGTAATAAGCGATCAACTTTGGTCGCTATATTTCCATAAATTATAAATTTCTGATAAATAACGACCAAAGTTGGTCGCTTTTTGTGAAATATGGGTTATATAGCGACCAACCTTAGTCGCTATTTCCCAGAAAATTATTTTTTTAATAGGAAAGCGACCAAGTAGCGACCAGAGTTGGTCGCTTTTTTTGGTATATTGCTGGCAGTAGGGGTGTTCATGGTTCGGTTTGGGTCAGTTGTTACCTTAAAAATAACCAAACCAATTAAGTCGGTTATTCAAATTGTAAAACCAAACCAATCCAAATTAACAGAAATTTATCGGTTTCGGTTTTTGTCGGTTTTTTATCGGTTTTTTGGTTTTTTCGGTTTTTTCGGTTTTTTTAAGGTACAAAAAATTTCAAAAGAATCAAATGTTGAAACATAGAAAAAATAGACAAGCATGACTGCCATTGTTACTTTTTCACGTATTATGTTAGGAGAAAGAAGAGAGAATAAAGACAACTTATATTTATTATAGAGATAAACTTCCAAACTATAGAAAAGAAGACAGTAAAACTTCCCAAGAAATCCAAAATTATGTCACTCACTACTCAACTTTATCTCATGAAGAAATCCAGTCGTTTTTCCAATGGATGAACCAAAAACAGTTAAGTTTTTTCAAAACACAATCATAGTTAAGTTTTTTCAAAACACAATCTATATGATCGGTTTGGTTCGGTTATTTTTAGGTTTTTTTGGGTATAAAACCAAATCCAAACCAACTTTGTCGGTTTTTTAAAATTAGAAACCAAACCAAGTTAAACCAAAAAAATATCGGTTTTTTTTCTCGGTTTGGTTTGGTCTTCGGGTTGGTTCGGTTTTTCGGTTTTTCGTGAACACCCCTAGCTGGCAGGAACTGTCTGTTTTGGCAGCTACACCACCTTCCAGCTTACCGAAATTCCTAAATAGGTATTTTATGCCAAAAACAACAATAACAAATAACCATAACAACTAAAAATAAACAACAACAACAACAACATAATAACAACATTATAACAAACAAAGTATAAAGTTCAATAGAACTTTATACTTTAAGATAACCAGACTAATACATTAATTGTTATTACAAAATCATTCGAAAACCGATTGTATTTGTCTAGTATAAACTAATAAGTTCAAAGATTGTTCTGTACATCATTAGCATTACCATCTGATGAACTTTCTTCACCATGACGGTATCCAGAATGGGCTATTTGTGGATGATGAGAAGAACGAGCACGGGGAGGACGGGAGGAACAAACACGGGGACTGCAAGCCTATAGCGATGACTTACGAGACCGAGGAATCGAAAAACTACCAGAAGCTAGGAGAGATTTAATCTGCTCTTGCATGCCCTTGTACTGATCTTGCATGCTATAGTACTGCATATCTCTAAATCTTTTTCTCTCCTTGGCAGCTTCTAGCTTGGATATGAGCTTTTGTACAATCTCCCACATAGAGGAGTGGCTCTCCCCATCAAGTTTCTCGGCTTGGGAGGAAGTACATATTCCTTGCATTCCACACTTATAGCAATAGAATTTCTTATTAGGAATACCGTATACCTTCCCCTATTTTGGACCGCCAGCAGCTTGTGTCCACATTCTCTCAGCATCCTCGTCCGATAGTTGGATTGGCATGCCCGACTCATTAGATGGCTGACTGCATATGAATTGCTCCACTTCAGCTGTGAAGCGACCCTGTAAGAAAAATTACATTGAATTACTATTTCAAAAATTATATAAAAGTAAATCAAAATTCTTAATGAAAAGTGAAAACTTACATGTACAGTCGAGGTTCGGCACTCGACTCACCTTTCTTGGTCCATCTCTTTCTTTTTCATTATAATATGAGTCTCCTTGAAGAGCTCATCTTGGTTCATCGGACGCCCCAACTTTTTTACCTGAAAACTCATAATTTTTTGTTAATAAAAAGAATACATATAATTTGAAAATTAAAATAAATTAAGCAATTACGTATCATTCTTCGTTTTATCGTCCCTAGACTGATCGCACCTCCAGTGTGCAAGGATCCTTCCTTCTCAGATGCTCGGGCTTTCTTTCCTTTTTAGCTCTTCTGTAAGAACTCTGCTATAAGCCATTGCCTTTGCAAATCATCCCATAAATTCTGAAGCAACCAGCCAGGCTTCTGGTTCAACCACCTAGCTTTGGAGAAACATTGGGACAACCGCTTTCGAGCTTTTAGATAGAAATTTGCAGCCATTTCTGCGCTATAGCGATGTTCCCATACACACTTGCTTTGTATTTCCAAATTCAAGTATTATATGGAAATATCATATTTAGACGGAAAGATCATAAAAGCTATATTCAATATATTATTCTTAGATTTTATTAGCTAATAATTATTCAAAAGTTAAGTGCCTTAACTGCTTATAATATTGTATATTAGTGCATTATACACACACACACACACACACATATATATATATACATATATATATTGTATATTAGTGCATTATACACACACACACACATATATATATATACACATATATATATATATATACTGTCACGATACAAAAACCACTAAGCACTAATATTCTCAAATCGCTCCAAACCCACCTTAAGGTACGTGGTCATCCCACTACAAAGCCCATACGCAACTCCACCACTCTCCCACTTTGGCGGAACTCATCCCCTTAGTCGACTACTCGACCTTCGCTTCATATACCTAGACTTTTTATAATTTTGAACACTGCCAGGCGCTTCCGACTTGTCCTTCCTCGTCCTTTGATATTCAATGGTTGTCTTAAATAAAATCTAACTTCGTGGCACTTGAACCCACAATTGCTGCTAACTTTAAACCTTTCCGAAGGTCATCTTTATCGAACCGTCAACTTAGAAATACTTATTCAATCCTGAAACACCGCACCTTGCGATATCTGACAGTTGCATCTCCAAACTATTTCGCAATATATTGCCCCAAAGGCGAATTGTAGCATATCATAACAACGACAAACTTAATACGTTCAATTAGGGCAACAACACCCCATCACAGAAGAAAGCCCCACTATGCTTGCAAATACCAAGTCCCATTACTTCCACCAGCCCATACCTGACCATCCTTAGTCCGACTGCCTTTTCCCTACCAGAAATAAAATACTGAATCTCATGATAATGCACTGAGTAAACATCCCTTCAAGTCATTCACTGCCCCGATACATAGGCAAACTTCATACTATCATAGCAATACTGCGGAACAATTGTTCATAAGCATCGTGGCAACTTGTGCCTAGCCCCAGAGCCATCAAAAGTACCGTTACTGGGTTGAAACAATAAATATTCTTCCATAAAACGACGATAATAGTCAGATCAGCTATACTAGGAAAAATATCCTGTATCACATCTGTAGTACCATTACAGTTCTTAAATTTTTGATTTATAACAAGTTGTTCGCGTCGCGTAAGATTGAATAGGAAAGAAACGAAGGCATAAGACTCACAGGAAATTAAATCGCATGATAAGGAATCAAGAAAGTAAGTATCCTAACAGTCCTGCTGCCTCCCGAGGATAAGTACAGACGTCTTCGTACCGATCCACGGGACTCTACTAGGCTTTCTCATGACTTGTGAGACCCTAGGAACCTAGTGCTCTGATACCATGCTGTCACGACCCAAAATCCACTAAGGATCATGATGGCGCCGAACATTGATGTCAGGCAAGCCAACCAAGTTACTTAATCCAAATATTATTTTAATGTTTTTTGAAATCCAGGAATTTCCTTCGAATTTAGCAATTTTAAAAGATAATAATCTCAAATTAATTTTAAATGATAAGCAGGTAATATAAAATATTTCAAAACATCCCAGAACCCGGTGTTACAAGTGCATGAGCATCTACTGAAAGGAAATAAAATACAATATCTGTCTGGAATATAGTGGACAGGGAGTAAATACAGTATAGTGGAATGGACTGCTCTAACTGCGGCCGTCTTGAATAATGAAGCTCACCTAGTCCCAGAATTATCCGTGCTGCTACGCTCAGTAGGCCGCTAGAGTTACATATACCTGTGCAACAAAATTGCACAGAAGTGTAGTATGAGTACGTAAACAACGTATACTTAATGAGTATCCCTCCTAATCTCGAACAAGTAGAGATGAGATGGTCAACTTCGATACTTACTAGTGGTCTAATAATGATGTCAATATTACATTAAATCATGAATCTCTACTAACATGATTTTTATCAAATAGAAGGGAACAAATAAACTATTATTTCTTTTATGGGAAATTTCCAAAATTCCTTTTCCATTATTTTCCAAATATTCTCAAGCCATGAAGAGGCGATAACAACTTACTTTCAATATCGATACTCCTTTCCTGCTCATCCGAGCTTGTGACATCCTTGTCCGCGCCAAACTGCAACCTTGATTCTCACTTTAAATTCTATACTACTCACTGCACCCGATATACCAATGTACGATAGAACATGATTCTTATCATAACTCCGGAACCACTAATAGGTAGACACTTCATTATATAAAAGCTTTACACTGAACTCACTTCAGGAGAAACATAGCAACACACATGCAAATTCTTTTAATCGTAGAATATACAAACATCTAGGTAGTGGTCTAAGGCACCATAGCTCTTTCGGAATCCGCTTCCGCGTAACAAGCCATAACAGAAGAATGCTGCTAAATAATATCAATTACAGCGGCTAACAAGCCTCATACACACCGTCACAAATCGCTTGCATAACTTGATCATACGGAAGGAACTGATCTCCACCACCAATGTGCCAACTCAATTATGGATAACCAATCTACCTTCGTCCAGTTTATCCTTGATTGCCGGGGAAACAATAATAACTCCATCCAACACTTACCATACTCTATCCACACTTACCCAAGTGAACTTGAGCCGCGAGACCATGCTGTCTCAATTCCCACGAACTATTTTCACACCTTCCAATTGCTACTTGCAAGCCGAAACATCACAAAATATTTTGTGCCTCTTCTCATAGTTTACTAACAAGCTTGATTCTTACGCGTGATTATACGCTCGAAATCATTAGGAATCACACCTCATCTTGTGAATTTGTCATGACCATTGTTGAGAGCCACTCGCTCTGACTTGGCCCCAAAAATAATCAACTTCACGAGCCTTCCATCACATGAATACTCCCTTGGCGAAGAACCCGCTGAATCACTTCCCTTGGAGCCCGCATCAATACAAAGCAAAATCCCGAATCATTCCCCAAGTCTGAACATGGGCCAGTAAGGCCAACGATAGCCCACCTGTAATACTTTCTTGCTCAAATTACCACTTAGGGTCCTTTTCCCGTAGCTAAAATAGCCCATCGATATGATAATAGCCAAAAATCTCTCAAATAGTTAACTATGCAACCCAATCATAAGCGGTGGGACTCTCCCACTTAGCATGAAGTTATTATTTCACAGATCTTGAATTCACCCGTCCTCTTTATCTCTTAATGACATAACCTCGTGCAATCAACCGCCAAAGTTCTCGAAATATTTATGTAAAACCCCTTCTTATATTCTGACTCATCAAACATATTTGCACAACCGATTTCTTTGCTATATAACTGATAGAATTCTTTACAGAAGCCTCGCCAACCACGCGATCGCTAACCTGCTCACTTGGATAACCCACCTATACAACTCTCCCCGACATCTTCCAACGCTACTGCATGAGGTATAATCACTACGACATCAACAACCCATCCCGAGTCTAAGCTCACTCTCCAACTGCACAGGTCCATTTATCCTCCGTGAATATCATTTAAATGCGCATCGATTGCAAAACGCAGACCATGTGCGGGATTCCTCTGTTAAGGGAATCATCCTCTCCACCCATGAACTAATGTCTTCAACGGGTCAAGGTGGAGTCAAAAATTACAAACCATATTAAATGCGAGTAAAGACACTCACGTTCTGGATTCCACCTCTTGGGGAATCCCACAGGTTTTAACACCAGGTGCTCCGTCCCGATAGATAAAAACTTACGCCAAAAGCGGCGATTAGTCTTGTCGTCGGCCTTAACGACCAGGCCCCTCATGCCTCGGCTATTTAGTTGCAGCATAGAGCCCCTCATGTAGCCAGGGCTAAATAACTGCAACGAGTGATGGACCGAAATGTTGATTCTAGCCCTGGTCGCGTAGGTGGTCATAATACGACACACCTTCCAAGTATAAGGAGTGAGCTGAGCCGGGCATACGTCATAGAAGTGGCAAAGATCCTCCACAGGGGGATACATTGGGAGACCGTACCCGACCAGGAACGGGTATTCATAAAAAGTGCATATCTCGGCCGGTGTACATTGACATAGTTGGTCCTGGCCGACTCCATGACTATATGGTCTGGGATTTGGTACGTCTCCCGTAGACCGTCCAAATGCGATTGTAAAAACTCGGTATGATCCCAAGGGGGAGTCATGCTCTTGGTCGGGAAATCCCTTCAAGCATGAATCTCTTGGGGGAGAATATTGTCCACACTGAGAAGGACGAGAGGTTTTTGGGCCTTTTTCCCACCACCCGAAAATGGTGGAACCCTAGATGTGGTATCATCTTGGCCTTTCCCGCTGTGTTGTCCGCGTTTTGCCATAGTAATAGTTTATATGAATCGAGTTTTAATGGCTAAAAGAGTGGTTTCAATAGAAACATAAAGGTTTAAGGCACGAAATAGCGGTTTTCTGCAAAGAAGATGAAAAGAGGGAGTAGAAAATCTCAGAAGTTCGAAAGATGGCAAAGATTGAACCTTCTTCCTATTTATAGAGCTAAAATACACAAAAATCGAAGAGGCATGATTCGAAATGGGCGCAGGAAATCAAAACGTCAAATCGCCTCTTGAGACATCTCGGGAGCAGGTATAATCATAACGCATGCCAGTGATGACGTCAGTTCAGAAAGTGGACCACGTGTCAACAAATAGGCAACGCCATGTACTTTCCCCCATTTTTGCACGTCATTGCCCTCATAATAAGGTCAAATTATCCAAAAGACGAGATCGACATTTCCGCCCATTGAAGACGTCTACCGTATATGCCTCCAATGAGCGGAGGGACTAACTGTATGGGGCCAAATTTGACCTTATACATCTTTATGTCAAGAGGACACGACCTTCAACGTATGCCTTCTATAATAGGGACACGGTTCAGACGTGAGGGCGTGGACGATGTCACTTATGTCTGGGCGTCCTCACTAAGAGGACGTCGACTACGTTGCAACGCTTTTATTATTATTTTAAAGGATGCCTCTTCTTTATATAATGGGGGCCTCTCCATTGTAATGGCATCAATGTTATTATCTAATAATATAACTCTCTCATTCTCTCCTATTATTTCTCTCTACTTCTTAACTTTGACAAGCAATTGTTCTCAAGTTCATCATTCTGCAATATCCGATTGATCATAACTATCTTGATTTCATATCTCTTGATTTATTATATTTGGTTACGATTTACCCTTTCATCTTTTTGATTGTTTTAAAGCTATAAAGTAACATTTAACTTTTGAGCTAAACATGACTCATTCACGCTATCAAATCGCCAAAACAACATCACAAACATCTAATTAAGCCTCAAAATTCATGATTTCTTCCAAATTTTAAAGAACATCAAACTTTCTATTTTAAGTCCGAAACACGTCAAACGATGTTCGTTTTCAACCAAACTTTACAGATAGTGCTTAAACCATATATAAGACTTGTATCAGACGCCGGTACCAAAATACAGTCCCGATACCAATACGTTCTAATCAAATTTTATTTTCAATTTTCTTAAATGTTTTTATAAAATAATTTTACTCAAAAATTTATTTCTCGGGCTTGGGACCTCAGAATTCGATTCCGGGCATACGCCGAAGTCTCATATTTTCCAATGGACCCTCCGGGGCCGTCAAATTATGTGTCCGGGTCCGTTTATTCAAAATATTGACCGAAATCAATTTTATTCATTTTAATTTCAAAACTTAGCATTTTTTTCATAGAATTTTATATTTAGACTTTCCGGCCACACGCCTGAACTGTGTACGTATATCGATGCGACCCTAAATGAGGTTTTCAAGACCTCTGAAGCACATAATGAATAAGAAAAAAAGTAATGATCCTTTGGATCGTCACGGTAACTTGATCTCTTGTGGATTTGTACACATTAAATATATATTTTTTTTTAAAATAAATATATAATTTAGACCAAAGTTATTAAATTGTATCAAACCGGTAACTCATCTCTGGCTTCCCCAATTCCATGATATATGTCCACATAAAGCCAAATTATTATCTACTCAGGATATAAAGACAGTTTCGTCTCTTTTCGTATTATCATAAACATAAATTCACACTATGGATTCGTATGAGTTGGTAAGTAAGATTTGTCAAGAGACTCCAAGACAAGAAAATAATTGTGCGGATTAAACAATTGGATGACTACTCTAATTTTCTTATTGTAAAAAGGTGATAGTGCCTGCCCACTTGCCTTTGTTTTATCACTTTCCAGTTTGGTTGATTCCTTCCTCTAAACTCAAATAGTTACATATCATAAGCTGTTGACTTCATTAATCTTTTTTTTTGGGCTAATGACATCATTAGTCATAACTAACATAACTATGATAAATGCCCAACTATATTCTGTTATTTACAATTCAAGCTTTTTAAGATGATCTCATCTCAATCTCGTATCCGATTCTGATCCTGGATAGGCTTTAACTCCTTTCAGATTTGTGAGTACTTCGATCGATTCAAGTTTTGTAATTTTCATATTATTTGCAACTCTGTTTTAAAATGTTTTTTTGGGACTCATCCTTGCCCTTGGGTGAGACACTACCAAAACGTCATGAGGCTTGCATGCGGGGTTTAGTTTCATGAAGCTTACACCTAAGCATTGCGCCTTGAATATACTTAACGCTCAACGCTCGGAACTCGCCAAATATTTTTTTATGCAAATCATTTATTGCATTCCCTAATTAGCTTTGTTGGCCCTATAACTTTAATTTAAAAGTTAAGTATGGTTGATTTGTATCTCATAACTTTAACACTATTTCATTATTTATATTTGTAAAAAGAAAATGCTAAATACTTTATTTTCTATGAGTTTCTTTAATTTAACCCTTTTTAACTTTTTGTTAATTTTAATGTATACACTATTTTGTTAATTAAAAATTAAAATATTTAAAAATTCATGAGGTTTACTTACATCGCCTTATTAAGTAATGCCTTGCCTTACTTACCCCCCTCCCCTCCAAAAAAAAAAACTGATGTGCTATGTGCCAAGTTTTGCTTTGCAATGTAGTTACTTATGTTGTTAAGAAATCGCTAATTAGGTAAAAACCAGAAATTTTGCGATTACTCATCTTTGACTATATATATATATAAATATATTTATTTATTTATTTATTTATTTGGAATGTCAAATTTTATATTTTGCACGTATTAAAAGCCAAGAACATCTTAATGAATCCTTTTTTTCCCTTTTCTTTTTAATGTTGAAAAGAGACATTTGTTTAATCACTAAACGATATCTTTTTTTTTATCTTTTTTTTTGTATAGATCAGTGATTCAAGGGGACGGAGAGATTGACGGGGATGTCACTCACCGTATAGGAGCGGGGTGGTTGAAGTGGAGGCTCGCATCGGGAGTCTTGTGTGACAAGAAAGTTCCACAGAAACTCAAGGGGAAGTTTTATAGAGCGGTGGTTAGACCTGCCATGTTGTATGGGGCGGAGTGCTGGCCGGTGAAGAACTCTCATGTTCAGAGAATGAAGGTCGCGGAGATGAGGATGCTCGGGTGGATGTGCGGGCTTACCCGATTAGATAGAGTTAGGAATGAAGTTATTCGGGAGAAGGTGGGGGTGGCCCCAGTGGATGAGGAGATGCGAGAAGCGAGACTCAGGTGGTTTGGGCATGTGCGGAGGAGAAGCCCTGATGCACCGGTGAGGAGTTGTGAGCGACTGGCTGTGGTTGGCGCGAGTCGAGGCAGAGGGAGGCCTAAGAGGTATTGGGGTGAGGTGATTAGGCAGGATATGGCTAGAATGGGGATTTCCGAGGACATGACCCTCGATAGGAAAGTTTGGAGGTCTAGTATTAGGGTTGTAGGGTAGGGCCTTCTAGAATTCTTAGTACTTCTGTTAGGGGCTGAGTGGGGTTTGGTAGCGATCTCTATAGTTAATTAATGTATTGTGTTGTGCCTCTTATGGTAGTAACCGATTGGTATTATTGCATGTCATTCTACTTTTGGTTTTATGTTTAGATAATTATTTATTTGATTTATCCCGGATTTACTAACATTGTTTTGTTTTGTTTTGTTTGTTGATTTTCTCTCTTTTTCTGAGCCGAGGGTCGGCCGGAAACAGCCTCTCTACCCTTTCGGGTAGGGGTAAGGCCTGTGTACGTATTACCCTCCCCAGACCCCACTTTGTGGGAACATACTGGGTAATTGTTGTTGTTGTTTTTGTCTTAGGGTCCCTATAGAGCCGCCGTTAGTACATAATTGGTTCATGCCCCCACTAAACGTTATCATTGCCATAACACTTAAGTAAAATTTACAGATTCTGATTGATTGAAAGCATAAAGTATCGGTAGCTCATGACTAAAGCGAGATTCATTTTTTTAAGCTTATGGATTCTAATTAAAATCTAAAAAGACAGCTTAATTATTATGTTCCGGATGATTTATTGCATATATTTAGTTAATTCTAAATACAAATACAAAAATTTACTGAGTTATGACAAATCAATAACTAAACTCTAGCTCAGCCTTTGGTCATGATGGTACATCACATATTCACATAATCACATTGTATGTTTTGCATATATATATGCTAGGAAATCCAATACTTAGGTTTTATTTTTTATATTATGAAGAAGATGAAAGGCCTAAATGTTTAAGGTGATGATGAATATCAGGAGGATGATCATCAAGTACTCTGGGACGTTCAGGTTGAATCCAACGGCCATCTTTGTCTCTAATCATTCCTTTGTTCTCATCTTGCCTCCAATTTGGTGGAACACAGTAATGATCTTTTAAGAAATCACATGCTTTGTTTACTAATGCTATATCTCTTCCTTTTGCCAGCACAAACCTTCTTCCTTTCCCATGATATCTGTCCACACATTAAATTATAAATATATACAAGTTTAACTATTTAATTACTATGAGGTAAACGACTTTTTTCTTTTAAATTTTTTACTCCCTCCGTTTCAATTTATGTGAACATATTTCCTTTTTAGTTCGTGCCAAAAAAAATGACTCTTTTCTTTATTTGGAAATAATTTACATTTATGCAATGATTTATAGCCACACAAAATAAAGATGCCTCATTTTACACCACAAGATCAAAAGTCTTCTCTCTTTTCTTAAACTCCGTGCCCAGTCAAATGGATTGATATAAATTGAAACGGAGGGAGTATTAATCAGAGCTGTCTGGAAGTGAAAAACAAGATAATTATGCCAATTAAACAATTTTGAATGAGTGATGACTCATCTTTCCCAATTCATAAAAAAATGTGTGGGTGCCCCAGCACTTTCCTGTTTTAATCATTTCCCTTTTTGAAGTCGTTGTCTATTTATCTTTCTAATATCAATCAATAAAAATGCTGAACTGTAAAATGACAACAATTTCCCACCTGTCTACCTCACAACTACCTTTACTATATAATGTTAATTGATTGAGGGATAACCTAATGTATATAAATATATATTTTCTGTTATGGACAAGATTTTAACATGATCTACGTACCAGAAATCTCATTCTAGCTATACTTAAAGTATACTACTTTCAGACGTGATCTTAGTTTTTATTGATTGATGGTGTAAAGTTCTAATATGTCCACCTCAACTCAGATTAGTTAATAATCGAGTCGGTAAGTTTGGATTTTTTTATTTGTTCAAAACTTTGGACTATCTCTTGGAATTATTAATTGTTCTATAACTCGGTTCGTGTTTGGAGCAAATTAACTCAACTTAATCTATAGCTCCACCGGATTATGCATGTACTTATGTACCTAGAATAAATTTTTCAATAAACTAATTAATTACTATGTAATAATTATTTTCATACCTTTGTGTGATAAATTTAAAGTCTTTTGTAATCATTGGTATAACCCATTTTCTCCATCTACATTGTTAACTCAAATGATCTTGAATTGTCAATTAGGTGCAAAAAAAAAAAAATACTCCACCCGTTTTAATTTTTATGAATCTATTTGACTTGAGCACGGAATTTTAAAAAAAAAAAAACTTTTAAACTTTATAGTCCTAAACAAGTCAAAAAAAGCCTAAAGTATTTGTGTGGTTATTAAAGCTTCTCATTAAGGACAGAATTATAAGTTGCTAAATTATTATCAAATTTAAAAAGGAGTCTTTCTTTTTTGAACGGACCAAAAAAAAGAAATAAGTTAACGAACAGAGCAATCAGTAAACTTTGAAAAAGAAGACTAACCCGTCAAGCAAGTGTAAATGAGCCTCCAAATTATGAGCACAAACAAGATCATTAGTTGGTTTCAAGAAAGGAGAATTCTTGTGATCTAAAGTCAATTCTACTCCAACATGCGAATAACTCCATGGCAACCCTTCACAAATCTTCATAACCATAGATGGAGAATGCTCATTAAACACTAATCCAGGTGACTTTGGAACAATATCATGAACATTCACAACTCTCAAAACTTTGACACCCAACATTTCAAGTCTTTCTTTAAACCTTGTATTTCCCACTCTTGGCCCTGCAAAAGAAAATACACAAATAGGCACAACCCTAGTATTTGCCCTTACATTTACTCCCGTTTCTACAATATCATACGCACTCAATATTGCCAATGCACTGCCTAAACTGTGTCCAGTCACTGTTATGCTCATTTCCTCATTTGGGTACTTTTCTACTAATCTTTTCACCTCCGTTAGTATCTGTTCTCTTGCTGAGAACTTGCAGTACCTACACAGTACGTAGCATATAATCAATGAGTTTAACAAAACCAACGTTTTTAAGATATATACATGTAAAAAATTTACTAAAGCTAAATTAAACAAATACATGATAGACAAGATTAGGAATGAAGATATTCGGAAGAAGGTGGGCGTCGCCCCTGTGGATGACAAAATGCGGGAAGCGAGAGTCAGATGGTTCGGACACGTGCAGAGGAGAAGCCTCGATGCACCGGTGAGGAGGTGTGAGAGGTTAGATGTGGTGGGTACGTATAGAGGTAGAGGGAGACCTAAGAAGTATTGGGGAGAGGTGATCAGGCAAGACATGACAAGACTGCACATTTTCGAGGACATGGCCCTTGATAGGAAGGGCTCGAGGTCACGCATTAGGGTTGTAGGATAGGGGTAATATAGCTTTCCTTACTTCATTCCGGGGGTGAGACGGGGTTGGTCTTAGATGGCTTGCAGTTTATGTTGGACCTACACTATTCTTGTTGTTTGTCTTAGCCCCGGGCCTTAGATTATGGTTATTGTTATTGCATGTCATTCATCTTTAGGTTTATGTTTCTGTTATTATTACGATTTCCACTGGAATTACTAATGATTTCTCTCCTCTTGTTTTTTTCTTACTTTATTTTCGTCTTTCTGAGCCGATGGTCTATCGGAAACAGCCTCTCTGCTCCTATCGGAACAGGGGTGAGGTATGTGTACACATTACCCTCCCCAGACCTCACTATGTGTGGGACTTTACTGGGTAGTTGTTATTGTTGTTGTTGTTTTTAAAAAATCATGTAATGGGTTCAACGTTACTTAATTAATGTTTTCAACAAGGTACTAGATAAAGTTAAAAAATCAATGACATTTCAACAAATAAATAGTTATGAACGGATAACTTTAAAAGTATAATGGTTCAGTGTTGAAAAGCTAATAGCTTGTTTGGGTGGTTGTTACACTTGTATTGTATTGTTACATTAAATATAATGTTTGTTTTTACTGTTACTTAAATTTTATTATAACGACCGTTTTTTATATGATCGCATCGTTACCTTATCTTTTTATCTCAATCTCACCATTTATTTTATCATTTACCTTATCTTTTTATATAGTAATTTTACCCTGTATCGTAATTTTTCTTTATAATATTACAAGTTTATTCTTTATATTGCTGGTGTGTGATATCATGAAACAATGGCAAACAATAAAATCTATTCAAACATTATTTTTATCAAACGATACAATACAATACGATACATTACGAAACAATCCATAACAACCATCCAAACAAGCTGTAAATGTTGAACCTATCAAATTTAAGTTATGGATGTTACCTGCAATTCTCGTCTTTGTCAGTGTAGAGATCAAGAAACCCAGATTCGACCTTGACATTATGATCAGGGCAAGGTATTTTGTCTGAATAAATTGGACGGAGATAGTCCATTAAATCAGCAATCCACTCCAAACGAGTCACAGTCCCTCTCCATGAAATCGTTATGTCACGGCGGCCTAACCGTTTCGAGGTTTCGTCATTTGAAACAGCAACATAACCAATCCAATTTGCGTTTTTGCTCCATACCTGTCGAAACATAATATAATAAAAATAATTAAAAATATATTCTCTTTAATAGTTTAAAATTTTACACGAAATGACCACGTAATACCTTAGGCCAACGAGATTGTTTGAAAAAATTTGGCAAGTTAATATTTGAAGTTGCATATAGGTAACGTGTGATATCGTAGCCATAGTTGGCCATGTCTAGACCATCAAAAAACTTGTGCCGTGGAAATTTGCAGCTTCCACAGTACTTAGAATATGGATCAAAATCAAAAGCATCGTAACAAGCTTGAGCCATTTCTCCATATCGAATTAACTCATTTCGTAAAAGTGGATCCAATGGATCAAGCATGCCTACCCAATCATCTTTGCCAAGAATTTCTAGCCAACGATCTGCTACTTCTTGTTCTTGAATCTTGATTGTCGTAGTACTAGTACTTTCACTTTCCTTTTCGAGCTCATTGATGATAGATGTAAGAGATCGGCTACTTTTAGACGACAAGGAGGCTGGTGTTCTTGTTGACAATTTGACTATATTTGGAAACTTTTGGCTAGGAAAAAGAGAAGAATAAAGCAATGAATCGGGTCTAAAACTAGTACCTTCGTGCTGATGGGGTGTACTTGTTTGGAATGTAAGAACTGAGTTAGTGAGAGAAGCCATTGAAATGTTAAAGCTTTTTCTTTTGTAGAAGATGAAACAAGATAGTTGAGATCAATGATAAAGGTGAGGGGTAATATAATGATATATATTCTTCACATTTCATCATTGAGACAAGAGGGGTTGCTCTGATGGTAAGCAACCCCCACTTCCAACCGAGAGGTTGTGAGTTCGAGTCTCCCCAAGAGCAAGGTGGGTAGTTCTTGGAGGGAAGGATGCCGGGGGTCTATTTGGAAACAGCCTCTCTACCTTAGGGTAGGGATAAGGTCTGCGTACACACTACCCTCCCCAGACCCCACTAAGTGGGATTATACTGGGTTGTTGTTGTTGTTGTTGTTATTTCATCATTCAAGAGTAAGATGAAGGTTGATATAATAAGGTCCACCGAATTATTAAAAAATATTTTTTTGTTGATGTGTAGAAAAATGAAGTGAGCATGTTTCACATGGGGCCTTATGTATAATCTTGAGTAATATTTTACACCTATGAGCTTTGGAAGTTGACCAACAATGAATTCTCAAGAAGCTTCCAAATAATGATCTTCGATTTTCTTTATTTAATTAACTTTGATACGTGTGAAGCTATTTTTTTAATTTTGGTTTCCACATTTCAAGAGAGCCTGCAAAATATAATTTTGGTTGAAATTAAGCTACTTCCTTTCACATTTGACATGCCACTCGACGTTAGTATTAATTAACACAAAAGATTTTGGAACCTTTGTAAGCAAATCAATTAAAAAAATATAAAGGGGTAAATTTTAATCAAATATAATAAATTCCAGATTAATAAATTACATGAAAAAAATAATACATAAGATGAGATAGGGGTAATCAATTTTATTGAAACTTTCTATTGTTGCTTCCGTTAATCAATGGAGGAGAACATTTTACATATTTTCTTGAAGATTGCTTTGTTCTTTTTTCACTTATGAAGATTATAGAGGAGAGAAAAATGGAGAGAGAGGGGGGGGGGCAAAACCTACCTTCCTCTCGGAGGTCTATGTACTTTGTCTAACACTTTTTTACACTACATCTGCCTTGGTCGTCCCCTGAATGTTGTTTCTTCTCACTTCGACGGATATCGTGAGGGCGGGATATGGAATAGACCATGTCGTCTGTCGCTGCCTCGCCGCTTGAACAGGATGTCGGTCAGCTTGACCGTGGTGGTCAAATTTTGACAAATACGGTTAGTACCTCCGTCTGTCGAGGTCGTCCCCTGTCGGGTCCGGCACAAGGATTATGATTGCTATCAATCCGAGGGAAATCTAACTACTCACCCCTAGATTATGCTTCTTAGGTTTAAATGAGATGATGTCGCTCTTTCGATATCTCTCGACCGTTGCGACTGTTTTGGAACTGAAACGTCATTTGGATTGAAATGTTGTTTCATGGTTGCCGTCATTATGACACACGTTCCTAGGGAATCAAAATGTTTTATGCGCCATCAGGTTCGATTGGCGACTAATGGGTTTCGTACTTGGGGGATTTATGTCTCTTATAAATAGGAGGAACACATCATGCTCATTGACACATTTCCTTGCCCTTTGCTTGAAATGATTTTGCAAATATGCTTTCTTCATCATACTTCGAATTTTTACTTGCCCCCGGTTAACTGAAAACTTACGCCATTCCTTTCCATTATCTCTTTTCTTCACCAAATTGGTACAAGGACTGGTGATTATTCTCGCGCTGACCTCATTGTTCCCATTCCAGCGAAAATAATGCTCTGACCGCTGGAGGAGCAGAAGTGGTGAAAGATGAAGAGGTCCCGTCAGTAGCTGAAATCTTGCCTAGAAAGCATGGACTGACTTCTGCAATCACGCCGGGGAGGAGCCAGAACCTATCCACTCGGTTATAAAGGAGGAGAAAATCGCAGATTTGAAATCCAGGTGGGGAATTCCCAGTTATGTTGAAATGCGGCCGGCGGTAGGGGACGACATAGTCTATTTTGGTCACCCCGGGTACTGCGTGTTCTACACCTACCCTTTCCTTATCGGGTACACACTTCCTCTCCCTTTCTTGGTGGTGGATTTCTACCATTTTTGTGAGGTATGCCCCACTCAACTTTCCTCGTACCTGTACAAATTGTTCCTCACATTGCCCGAGTTCGCGGAGCTCGCCGGTCGTGAGGTCACTTTGGGGAACATGCTCAATACTTTTGCCCCTCAGCTTATTCGTGACACGATGATTCACGTGCACCATCAAGGGTCAAAGAGTCTGGTGGTGAAGATAGATGATAGGGCTAACCGTCATTTTTATTAGAATTATTTCTATGTGCAGATCGAGCATCTTGTGGCGAATCCGAAGGGATTCCCTAAGAAGTGGAACATTTTGTGTAAGTTTCCATGTTTTTTAGTCGGAGAAATTCCCGGCCACTTTATATTATAATACTAAACCCTATTATGTTTCTGCAGCTGCGAAATTGCCTCATCCACTTGTTAAAGGTTTATGCGAGTGGGTGAGTGCCTTCTTCATACGGTGGGTGTTCACAGATGGTCGGCCTTTTGTGACAAATATGGATGCAAACCTCTTACAGGTGAGCTGTCATCTCTGTTTGCTATTTCTTCTCTCTTTTTACTTAGTTTTTTATGTGTTGCTTGCTGATGTTAGGGTGAGTGTGGAGAGCGAGGGCTCCTCCATTATATTTTTGACAGCCGGCATCGTTTGCTCGCCCTACTACAGTATCTACTGCTTGACCTTCGTTGAGGGCTGCTTAAGTCAAATCTGCGACCGTGGTTATACCTACTGTCGCGCCCCCTTTTTCTCGCTAAATTGGGTTTATAACATTTGGAGGGACAACTCGTTCCTTTTGGGAACTGGATTTGCATTTGAAGAGTCTCCACCTATGGATTAGGGTGAATTAGGACACCAATAAAGATTCAACTCTAAGCTTGTTTGAATAACCAGAGATTGGGTAAGAGATTGAAATTATTCTAAGGAGAAGGTATTAGGCACCCCTCAGAATCCACTAGTGTGATTCCCGGCCAGACAATTATTGTGAATTTGGGTACAATCAACCTATAAGAAAATAAGGCTCACATAAGAAGGACTTTTAACACATAAATGTGTGAAAATAGACAAGATTGAAAAGGGGAATCAGGAAAGCTGATTTTTAAAATAGAGAATTACAATGCTAAAGGAGTAAAGAATAAAGAAAATGGGAGTCCTAGGTTTATTAAAAATATGGATCACTCCATACAATGTTCGGTAATCACTCCTCAATGAGGGGCTATATGTGACATTATCGCGTGGTCATCATATCTATATCTAACCTTCCCACATCGTTAAGCTATTTAAAGCGCGAATTGATCTCGATTACTTATTTCACGCCATTACCCGTCCCACTCCTATCAGTCCTAGAGGCACTTAGGACTACTAGTCCTAAAAGGGAGTGATATTAGCCTTTTTTGAGGTTTCAAAAGGTAAACCTCTAAGGCGTCATACAAAACACATATTGCATATTGTGGGGAAAACCATATAAACAAACAGAGGCTCAGGTATACCTTCTTGAACAGAAAAGCATATAATTAGCATGACTTTCACATACTGTTTAGGTCTAATTAAATACCAAATATGATATAGTTTAAAATTTGAGACAGACTGATTTATTACATAGTTCAGATAAGAAGCCCAAATCAGCAAACATGTTGGTTGTAACTATCCTAAAAGGGAGTGATATTAGCCTTTTTTGAGGTTTCAAAAGGTAAAACTCTAAGGCGTCATACAAAACACATATTGCATATTGTGGGGAAAAGCATATAAACAAACAAGGGCTCAGGTATACCTCCTTGAACAGAAAGCATATAATTAGCATGACTTTCACATATTATTTAGGTCTAATTAAATACCAAATATGATATAGTTTAAAATTTGAGACAGACTGGTTTATTACATAGTTCAGATAAGAAGCCCAAATCAGCATACCTGTTGTTTGTAACTAATAGAAAAAATTCAGTTTATAGTTATTACCCTAAGGCTTGGCTAAGTTTTAAGACGGTGTCCTATAGACATGATATCTACTGAATTTAGAAGGTGATAAGACAGTAAAACTCGATACTAATTATTTAAAACCCTATAGTCATGCTTGCTAAATTTTGGTTAAATGAAGGATTCAGATTATCAAAAGAAAGGCAGAATTAACAAATTGATTACATGTTCTACATGTGATAGTACATACTATTACTGATTCTTTGATATAGCATTAAGTGAAGCGAATCAGATTCATTCAGAGATTCCTATAGGCATGCTTTTTATACATTGCTGGTTTTAAACCTTATAGGCGTAGGGTTGAAGTGCAGAAAACCTTATGACACAGTATCTAAATGCAAACTTATTTAAACCTTATATATAGTATCTAAATGTGAAACTTTGTTTAAAACCTTATGGGCATGATTTTTATATGTAACTGAATATGCAGAATTAGAACAACCTATAGGGATGGTTTCTATACGTAATTAAATATGCAAAATTAGAACAACCTATAGGCATGATTTCTATATATATTGAGTATGCAGAATTAGAATAGACTATAGGCACGATTTCTATATGTGCAGGATTAGAATAGACCTATAAGCATGATTTATATCCCTTGTATGCATAGTTACCCTTCCTTTTCACTAGCCAGCCCCAAGTATTTATTACAACTTATTACAAGCCAGAATGAATAAAATTATGCAAAAAAAATGTACAACTAGAGAAAAAGCCTGATTCTGACTTCCTGAATGAATTATGAGATAAACCAACTCAAAGACCACTGATCCAAAGCCTTTCTCCAATTTGAGTGTGTTAGAGTTGCGTAAGAGCCTCAATAGGACTCCGAGCAGTGCTCACACCAAAATTATATCACCAGAATAGGGACAAGTGCAGTATGGAAGGACCAACCCTCAAGTGTCCAAGTTAAGAGGGAGCTCAATGGGTCCAAAGCAAGACTCTGAAGAGGGGGCAGAACTTAAAGTCTAAGAGAGAGTGCAAGTGAAGAAACAGAGTTTTAAAGAACTAATAAAGTAAAGAAGATGGGGAAATGTGCATGAAATTGTTATAGGATTGAGGAACACAAAGGGGTTCAGGGGATTGGGGATTGCAAAGAACATATGTACTTAGGCATTAGCTAATTCGAGACCTTGGATTTCGATTCCGGACATACGGTCGAGTCCCATATTTTTCTACTATCCCTCTGGGACTGTCCAATTATGGGTTCGGGTCCGTTTACCCAAAATATTGACCAAAGTCAACTTTAATCATATTCATATTAGAATTCATTATTTTTCACACATAATCCATATTTAACCTTTTCGGCTATGCACCCGAACTGCGACTGAAAATGAGGTTTCCAAGGCCTCGAAGCACGGAATGAATGAGAAAACAAGTGATGACCCTTTTGGGTCGTCATAGTAACAATCAAGAATAAGTATCTGTTGCTGGGGATTGATGATTTGTTTGATTACCTTTGGGTGCCAAGGTATTTTCCAAGATTAACTTGAGGTCAAGCTACCATCAATTAAGAATTAGGGAGCCTGATGTCCCTAAGACAACTTTTCGCACTCGGTACGGGCATTATGAGTTCCTGGTTATGTCATTCGGGTTGACAAATGCCCTAGCAACTTTTATGGATTTGATGAACAAAATGTTCTTACCTTATTTGGACTCATTCATGTGATATATTGATATATTCCCGCAGCTAGGAGGAGCCCGAGAAGCACCTTAGAGTGGTTCTTCAGACTCCGATGGGTAGTCAGTTATATGTAAAGTTCTCGAAGTGTGAGTTATGGTTGAGTTCAGTTGCATTTCTGGGTCATGTTGTGTCAGCAGAGGGTATTCAAGTTGATCCAAAGAAGATTGAGGCAGTCAAGAACTGGCCTAGACCAGCATCAGCTATAGAGATTCAGAGTTTCTTGGGATTGGCAAGCTACTACCGTCGGTTCAAGGAGGGATTTTCATCTACTGCAACCCCGATGATAAGGTTGACCTATAAGGGTGCCTAGTTCAAATGGTCGAATGAGTGTGAGTCAAGCTTTCAGAAGATCAAGACAACTTTGACTACAGTACCGGTGTTATTTTTGCCCACAGGTTCAGGGCCTTATACAGTTTATTATGATGCTTCTCGTATTGGGCTTGGTGTAATGTTGATGCAGGATGGCAAGGTCATTACCTATGTTTTGCGGCAGTTAAATATTCATAAGAAGAGCTATCTGGTTCATGATTTGGAGTTGGCAGCCATAGTTCACGCATTGAAGAGTCTTGAGTATTTGTTCAAGCAAAACGAGTTGAATATGAGGCAGAAGAGGTGGTTGGACTTGTTGAAGGATTATGATATCACCATCTTATATCATCCGGGAAAGGCCAATATAGTGGCCAATGCTTTTATTAGGAAGTTAGTTAGTATGGGTAGTTTTGCTTATATTCTGGTTGGTGAGAGGCCACTTGCTTTGGATGTTCAGGCTTTAGCCAATCAGTTTGTGAGACTGGATGTTTCTGAGCCCAATAGTACGTTGGCTTTCATGGTCGCTCGTTCTTCATTATTGGAGCATATTCGTGATTAGCAGTATGATAATCCCCATTTGTGTGTCCTTAGAGACACGGTGCAGCGCGAAAGTACCAGGTAGGTTACCTTAGATAATGATGGAGTCTTGAGATTGTAGGGTCGAGATTGTGTGCCAAATGTGGATGGGCTCCGAGAGTTGATTTTCGAGTAGGCTCATAGTTCCTGGTACTCTATTCATCTGAGCACCGCGAAGATGTATCAAGATTTTTGGGAGCATTATTGGTGGTATAGAATGAAGAAAGATATCATTGTATATGTGGCTTGGTGTTTAAATTGTCAACAAGTTAAGTACGGGCATTAGAGGCCTTGTAGTTTATTTCAGAGAATCGAGATTCCTGAGTGGAAGTGGGAGCGGATCACTATGGACTTTGTTACTGGGCTTCCACTGATTCGAAAGATGTTCGATGTAGTATGGGTCATTGTTGATAGTCTGACCAAGTCAGCACATTTCATTCATGTGGTAGTCTCCTATTATTTTGAGAGGTTGGCTAAGATCTACATTCGGGAGATTGTTCTCCTTCATGGTGTGCCCTTATCTATCATTTCATACCAGGGTACATAGTTTACCTCGCATTTTTGGAGAGCAGTTCAACAAGAGTTGGGCAAACGGGTTGAGTTGAGCACATCATTTCATCATTAGATGGATGGTCAGTCCGAGCGGACTATTCAGATTTTGGAAGATACTTTGAGCTTGTGTTATTGACTTTGGAGGTTCGTGGGGATCAATTTTTGCCTTTAGCAGAGTTTACCTACAATAACAGCTACCAGTCGAGTATCCAGATGGTTCCTTATGAGGCTTTATATGGTAGACGGTGTCGGTCTCCGGTTGGATGGTTTGAGCTGGGAGAGGCTCGGTTGTGGGTACGGATCTGGTTCAGGAGCCTTGGATAAGGTTAGGATCATTCAGGATAGGCTTCATACATCTCAGTCCAGGCAGAAGAGTTATGCAGACCACAAGGTTTGAGATGTGGCTTTCATGGTTGGTGAGCGGGTATTGCTCCGAGTGTCGCCTATGAAGGGCGTGATGAGATTTGGGAAGAAGGGAAAGTTTAGCCCTAGGTTAATTGGTCCATTGGAGATTCTTGATCGAGTGGGAGAGGTGGCTTATAGACTTGCAAAGCCGCCAAGTTTATCAGCCGTCCATCCAATGTTTCATATGTCCATGCTTCGAAAGTATCACGGTGATCCATCCCACGTGTTGGATTTCAGCACTGTCCAGTTGGACTTGGACTTGTCTTATGAGGAGGAGTCTAAAGCTATTCTAGACCGGCAAGTTCACCAGTTGAGGTCGAAAAGTTTTCCTTTGGTTTGTGTTTAGTGGAGAGGTCAGCCTGCTAGAGCATCGGCCTGGGAGTCCGAGTCCGATATGCGGAGCCGTTATCCCCTCTTTTCCCTGACTCAGGTACTTCCTTCTTATATCCGTTCGAGGACAAACGGTTGTATTGGAGGTGGAGAATGTGATGGCCGAAATGGTCATCACTTATTTTAAATTAAATTCTATGTCTTCGAGGCCTTGAAAACCTCATTTAGAGTTACCACGATTTGCGTGCACAGTCAGGTCGCGTAGCCAGAAAGCTTAAATATGAAAATATATGAAAAATGAGAAAATTTGTTATAAGATGAGTTAATTTGACTTCGGTCAATATTTTGTGTAAACGGACCTAAACCCGTGATTTAATGGTCCTGGAGGGTTTATAGCAAAATATGGGACTCGGGCGTATGTCCGAAATCGAATTCCGAGGTCCCGAGCCCGAGAAATAAATTTTTAAAGAAAATTATTTTTCTAAAATTGTTAAAGAAATTTAAAATAAACTTTGATTAAAACATGTTGGTATCGGGCCCGTATTTTGGTTCCGGATCCGGTACAAGTCATATATATGATTTAAGATATTTCTATAAAATTTGGTGAAAATGGACATCGTTTGACGTGATCCACACTTGAATTGCTAAAGTTGATTTTTTAAGAAGTTTGAGAAAAATGCTTTGATTTTGAGTTTTAATTTCTTGATAATGATGTTATTTTGGCGATTGATCGCATGGATAAGTTCGTATGATTTTGTTGAGTTATTACATGCATTTGGTTAGGAGCCCCGAGGTCTCGGGTGTGTTTCGGATGTGCTTCAGGAAGTTCTGAGTTTAAAAAATTGCAAATTTTCTACAGTCCGTGCCCGGGGATTTTACCCTTCGTGTTCGCGTGGTACCACTACCGAACGCGTAAGGAAAAGATCCCTGGTGCCCAGTTTCCGCTTCACAAACGTGAAGTTCGAGACACGAACGTGAAGATAAAAGGGGAGACCCTTCGCGAACACATCCGTCCACGCGAACGTTGTTCATTGCACGAGAATATAAAGCTTCTCGAACGAGATCCCATTAATGTGAACGCGAAGGCTATTGCAGCCTAACCCATCGCGAACGCGAGGGGTCTGTTGGAACACGATGCATATTTTTGCCCAGTTATTTTAAAGTCCCAAAACAGAACCCATTACGGGATTTTACCAAAATTTCACAAACTCTTTATTCTCTAAAGCTCCTAGGCAATTTTTGAAGCACCTCCTTGCCAAAGCTTCTTGGGTAAGTAATATTTATTCTTCATTTACTATTATCCCCCACTGGATTTCTAAGCCTAAAATATGTAATTAGGGGTAGAAAATTAGGGATTTGGGTAGAATTGGGGCTTTTAATTAATGGTAATTTAGACCTCATTTTGGGGTCAAATTCTAAAAATAATCATATATTGATTTGATTTTGATCTGAACCTCGTATTTTGACGAAGCAGGTCTGGGGTCAATTTTTGGATTTTTGGGAAGAATGATTGGAAAGCTATAATTAGGCATTGGACTCGAATTGTTTAGAACTTATTGATGTTGATTGGAAAGCTATAATTAGGCATTGAACTCGAATTGTTTAGAATTTATTGATGTTATGAAGTCATTTATGTATGGATACAATTGATTTGGAGCCGAATTCGAAAGGAAAGGGCAATTTTTGAGGATTGAGTTGGTCGTGGAAGTTTGAGGTAAGTGTTCGGTCTAACCTTAGCTTGAGGGATTAGGAGTTGAGTCATATTTGTTACTTGTTTCTTGTTGAGTAAGATATATAGGCATAGTGACGAGTATCTATACGTTGGTATCGAGCATGACAGTGAGTCTTCAATTGATACTTGTTGTATTCTTGAATGATACTATGGTTGCAATAGTGAGTAAATTCGTGGTACTGCACAAAGACTTAGTTTATTTTCGTGGAAGTTATTTATGAGTTAGAAATGGTGATAATTGAGATGATTAGGAGTTAAGTTGAGATTGGTTTTAGCTGATTCTCCCTTGGCGGGACGTATATACTTGTTCTGTCGAGTTCCCTTGCCGGGATAGTATAATTTATGGTGAACCTTTTTCTTGTCATTCAAGCATCCAACGTGCATGCGAAAAAACTAAGGTTATTCACTAGCTAATATATATATATATATATATATATATATATATATATTTTGTAATTATATATATGGATCGGGTTCCACACTGCAACAGATATTATATTGGATCGGGTTGCAAGTAGCAATAGCTATATATATGGATCGAGTTGTACGCCACAACAGTGTTAATTGATAAGGGATTGGGTTGCGCACCGCACCAGTAGTGTTATTGTATTGTTGTAGATATTGTATTGTTCTTTCGTATATCTATTTGGTTTATGTTAGATTGATATTGTTCCTCGACGCACCCCTCCCTTTTAAACTGCTTATTACCTGTTTATTTTTCTGCCAAATATTATATAACTGCACAGGTTTATCTGGAGTCTAGTTCTAGCCTCGTCACTACCTCGCCGGGGTTAGGCCAGACACTTACCAGCACATGGGGTCTATTGTGTTGATACTACACTCTACACTTATATACAGATACCGGAGCAACGTTTGGCCAGCAGCAGTAGTTCGGGAGCTAGCCTTCAGTCCACCGAGATCCCGAGGTAGTCCTGCAGGCGTCCGCAGGCCCGACATCTCCTCTATCTTATATTGTGTTCTGTTATCTCATTTATTCGAGACAAACAATATTATATTTCTTTCAAACGGTTGTATTTAGTACTCTTAGTAGTCCGTGAATATTGTGACACTAGTTTCTGGGTAGAGACATATGTGGATTTTCGTATTGCTTGGTTTATTTCGTTTAAGTCTTCCGCTTTAATCTAATTGTCCGCTATTATTTGAACGTTTATCACTTGTTAATATGATTTATGAAATGGATCAAAGTGAAAAGAGTTAATGATTTCTAAGTTCGTGGCTTGCATAGCTTCTACGAGTAAGCGCTATCACGACTTTCGAGGGTAGAAATTCGAGATCGTGATAGGAATAGATCATGTCGTCTCTCGCTGCCACGCCGCTTGAACGGGATGTCGATCAGCTTAACCTTGGTGGTCAGGCTTTGATCAATACAAATATTAAATTAATAAAGTAGATAATATGTATTATGTTGTTACTTAAGCTTTTACTTAACTATTGTCAATTAAGAAATACTTTGACATATTATTAAACGAAATCTCTTCACACTCATTCACTTATTTTATGCTCAACATAAATATAGTAGCATCACATTCCCACTTGTAAAATTATGAAAAATAAATAAACTTAGCTGTTAAAATAAAACACCTTAAAATTCATTACACGAATTCAAAATTGAGAATTTCAAAGAAAAAACAAATCAAACTCGTTCCTGTTTTTAACTAGCACTTCTATGAACTTGCGTAAATCAAATTTAATGTATAGACCATGTACAAAAGGAGATCTCCTAGCAACAAATTCTCCCTTGCTTAAAGGCTCACCCAAAGTTAGGGGTGTTCATAAAATCCGAAAATTCGAATCAAATCAAAAATCATATCAAATCGACCAAAAAAATCGATACTTTTTGGTTTGGTTTGGTTTTGGTTTTGAAATTTAAAAATCGATCAAATTTGGTTTGGTTTTGATTTTAACTAAGAAAAACAAACCAAACCGAATATATATATATATATATATATATATATATATATATATATATATATATATATTATTATTATATATATATATATATATATATATATATATATATATATATGTATGTATGTAATACAATATAAAGTTTTAATGTAAAGTTTTAAAATATTTATAATTAATATTAATCGTTTGCACTTTTAGTATCAGTTTATTACCTTTACATTCTAGTTTAATTGGTAGTTTTCTTATGTTAAGTGTAAGAACCTATTTCGTGGTAAAAATAATATATTTTTAATTGAGTCATTAAATTATTTATCACTATTTGATTCAATTATCATCAATATATCTTAGTAAATAATAGATTCTCTAAGGAAAATTATTTTGGTAGTGTTATGTTGAAAGTGTGATCGCCAAAATGTGTGTTTGGTAGTGTATGTTTTATATTTAAGAAAAACTAACAAATAACCGAAAAAAACAAAAAACTGACATAAATCGAATCGAGAAAAAAACCGACATAATTAATTTGGTTTGGTTCTAATATTTAAAAAATCGACTTATTTAATTTGATTTCCTTTTAGGAAAATATCGATCCAAACCAGAACCATGAACACCCCTATCCAAAGCTTTAATGACTGACGCAAAAGGTATGGATGAACATGGTTTTGGTCGTTACATTGTTTACGTCTGCAGGACCATCTCCTATCAATAGGGCATAACTAAAAAGTTTGTTAAGGTGATTCAAAATACTAAAAAAAAAAAAATATATATATATATATATATAATTTTCCAGTGACGAGAATATATGGCTGTGAGCTGCATGGCTATATATAGAAATCATTATTGAGGCTTATTTATACACTCCTATTGTCAATATTGTTATTGGGACCACATCGATTCTTCGTAATTCATGTGTTAAATGACAACATCATTACCACTTACATATCTCTTAAACTCGGTGTTTCATAAGTTCTAATTTTATATTAATGATGTTGAGTTTCACTATTATTGTGACAAAATTACGCAGCAGATCTAATTGTTTATTATATGTCCACTGGCTAATTGTTTTCATTAATTAAACAACTCTATCGTGGATAAAAATCTCAAATTTTCCCTTATATGAAAGAAGCTGAGTTAAAAATTTAAAATTTCAGTCATTCTCATGAAGTATATTATTTTTTATTATATAGGTAAATTGGCTGTTTTTGTAGATTTTAATAATAGTAAAAGAAGTAAGAGAGAAGTATAAAGGGGCAATTTTAGAGAAATTTACAGCACCCTTTTTAAAAATTTTGATATGGGATTGCTGATCGTTTGAAAAGAATCTGAGACAAACGAGAAGTTTGGCAGCTTTTTTCATTTGATAAAAATACAAAATAAGGAAAATATTATTATTATGACAAATGGTATTAAAATATGGATTTAGACCAAAATTTTACTATCTTTAAGCGCTCATCTTTTTTTTTTAACCACACAAATATCAGGTGGCAAAAGAGGTGTGTATCAGATACACTTTAAAAAAGTTGAGCATATTAGATAATATTGATGCTCAAAAAGTAAAAAACATGAATTTGATTCATAGTTCAAGGATAACCTATGTATCATATTAAGGAACATAAATTCTTATCTACTAGTATAAGTAGTATTTATCACATCTCAACTACTTTCTTGTACCTATCTCGAGTAATTGACACACTTAACTACCTCATAAAAATGGCGTAAATAACTTTTGTTGTATTTCATATTATGTTCAATAAAAATGAAACACCTGTCTCTGGAATTCATTGACCTTCACAAGCTTCTTAATTAAAATCTTTCTCCATAAGGGTACAATCAGATTTAAAACGTGGTTGGAACTCTAATTTGTCGAGAAGAAAACTTAAACATTATTTTATAATAACCAAGAAAAAAAATATTAAACAAATAGAACGATAGAGAACAGAATAGATCATGATTCATGATAATCTTTGCTGTATTACATGTAAATTTTGTTTTTAAAGAATTTGATAAGACGGCCGATATGCTGTCTTTTTTTTTTTTTATTTCTCATCCGGTATTTGGTACGCATTTGAGCACGATTATATCTGAATTCGTGCCACGAAAGGCCCCATTCATGGGGAAGCGTCCCCTACCAATAATTTTTGGAAAAAAGGCCTAATTTGTCCCTCTACTTTATAAAATATCGACGTTTATACATAATTCTACTATCAGTCCAAATACGTCCATACCGTTAAGAAAGTAGATAAAAATATCTCCAGCCCTAACGATTGTCCACAGTGGCAAGGGACCACCTCAATGAAGAAAAGGAAAAAGGTCAGATTTGTCCCTCTACTTTAATAAAATATCAACGTTTATACCTAGTTCTACTATCGATCCAAAAATGCCACATAATTAAATAATTCACATAATTAACTCTAACTCTCTATTCTTCTTATTTTACTACTTTTTCTCTTCTTTCCCTACCATATGATTCCCTTTCCTTTTTTTACTAAAGTAGAGGTACAAACCATTAAAACTTTGTTCGAAGTCCAATGTTATAAAAAAAAAGTACTAGTAAATCAATTTTGTAAACAAAATGAGTGCTACACACGGATAAATTTATTGGCAAATATATGGGGACGATGTGAACACTTAGCCTCTCTACCAAGATAGATAACTAAATATTTTTTTTAAATGATCCAATATTATTTGCTGACATTCATACTCCAAAGAGTTAAAATGATACACTTAGTTGAATCTGAATTATTTAGTCTCTCGTATGTTTATAATTTTTGTAGCACGTAACAGACGGAAAACTTCATTTAGTCATGGCAGCAAGCAAAAAACGTTAATATGGTGGAAAACAAGGGAACGCAAAGAGTTCAGTTACTTTCCATTTTGTAATTTCATTTCACAAAGAAAGAATATTGTAAAATAAATTCATCCCAAGATAAATAAAAATCTTCCCTTTTGTCCGATCAAAATAAGGGAAATAAATTGCCTTGTTGACCATGAATATTTTACTAAAGTAGAGGGACAAATCTAGTCTATTTTCCTTTTTTTATTGATGTGGTCCCTTGCCACTATGGACAAACGTGTATATTTTATTAAAGTAGAAGAACAAATCTAACCTTTATCCAATAATTTTCCATACTCGGGGCTCGAACTTGAGATCAATGGTTAAAGGAGGAGTAGTATCATCCATTGCACCGCATCTTTTTTATGGTATTATGCTGTCAATATAGTTCAATTTCCAGCTTTTATAAAACTTTAAAGACAGTTAGTCATCAATTTTCTGCTAGTTCAATACCAGGCGAATTACTCTTATTTACCATTCTAACTAGTTGAAGACGTGTATTATCATATATGTATGCGAGAAATCACTAGAATAAAACGACTCCAATATTTTGGGGTCGCTTATTTACTCTTATGTGAGGCATCCTTTTACAACTATTCTTTGTTGTTTATATAGATAGTAGACTGTGCTATCAGAATCTCTTTAAATTTATAGCTCGTTTGGCCAAACTGTAAAAATCAGCTTATTTTAAAAAGTATTTTTTTCAAAAATACTTTTGGGGAGAAACAGTTTGTGTTTGGCTAATTAGTTTGAAAAGCACTTCTGATCAGCAATTAGTGTTTGGTCAAACTTTTAAAAATTGCTTCTAAGTGTATTGTTTTCAAAAGTGCTTCTCAAAAAAATACTTTTGGAGAGAAGTTACTTTTCTGCTCCTCAAAAACACTTTTTTCCCACCAGAAGCTTGGTCAAATACCTCAATTTTTGGCCAAAATTACTAATAAAAAAATACTTTTAGCCAAAAATAAGTTTGACCAAACAGTTATTAATCAAAAATAAAAACCTCCAAACTGTCAATAGGAAAATTTTAAAAGAAAACAATGAACCCGCTACAACGCTTTCTCAATAGCTCGGCCTGAAATATGCATAAGACGTCTCTTTTATAGTGGGCCTAATTAGTGGAGAATCCAAAAAAAAAACATGAAGGGAAACTTACACAAATATCTTAAATAAATCTCAACTTACCAACCTTTAGTCATTAGTCATTGACTTATCAAAATTAGCCAACAAAAACTGAAAAACCAAATAATAGGGTTCTTTCTCTCAAAGAATTACATGCAAAAATCACCTTCCATATTTTTAAGCATGATTAGCAACATTAGATACAAGACGGAAAGAAAAATTCATGGACGATGAAATACAAAATCTATACAATATTCCAAAAATCTAAACAAAAAAAAGAACTTTTCAATGGGTATAGTTAAAATTCATTGAAAATATATAGATAAGTCAACGTACAACATTTGAGGAAGATTGGAAGTGATTTGGATTGGTTTTGTATCAAAATATATAATTAAATCGAGTTCAAAAAAGTCTTCTGCGACATATGTATCAAACATATATCACGCATGTATCTCACACACAGGTATACATGGATATACATGTGATACACAATTGATACAAATATGATACATATGTGTGATACACAAATGATACACATTGTGATACACATATTTTTTTTTCATGTTCAGCTTTTACATCGAATGTTCAATTCAAACTACCTCAAAACTTCACCAAATCATCCCAATACCGAAGCTACTTTAGTTGTGCACAATCTATTATAATAACACTCGCTCGAAACGAAGCAAAAAATTAATATTTTTTTGCTACAAATAGCTAATTGGCTAATTTGGCTAATAATAGTAATATTTTATCAATTGAACAATTTTTGTAATGAGCTACTTATAAATGGACATAGCTGATAATTTTTCAAACATAAATTGACATTCCATAGGTCCACTGTTAAATTTTTGGCCCCATTAAGAAAAAAATTGTAAAAATCGCCCCAGATTGGAATTTTAAAACATATTCACTAGTATTTTGAAGCACTCGCTAGAATTTTAAAGTGCCAGAATTCTGATGATCACCAAAAAATTTTAGCACCGGAATATTGAAACACCATAAATTGTGATGATCACCAAAATTTCAGCCATGATGCTGGAAAATTTTGGTGATCCATCAGTATTTGTAGCAATATCATGACGATTACCATAATTATTTTGTGCTTTAAAATTCTGGCAATTGGAGAAAAAAAATTCCCTAGCAAGCTAGCAGTCAGAACACTGTGATTTTAGAAGAAAACTATGAGTAGTGCAAAAGTATTGGATTGAGAATGTGTGATTGAAAGTTGGTCGTATTAATCGTGTCTGGTGTTAAAGAAGTTCATGTATTTATAGTATAGAAAGTAAGCATAAATAGGTAGGAGAATAATTTGAAAAATCAATTACAAAGGTTTCTCTTTGATTGAGGGATTTTGATTTCAAACGGGTAAAATAATTAAGGCAAAAAGTTGATCAAACAAGCAGTACAAGAACGATAAATACATAGAGATTTATTTAAGGAAAAGCTTTGATAGCACACGCTTTGTGCAAAATAAGGAAAGGCAATCAATCACCATCCTATAAAATCAGCAATTGAAGATTTCATGCGAATGAACCAGGTCACGAAGGTGGGGAAAATCTCGACTTAAGGAAAATCAGTATCAATCAATCAAACCTAAAAAAATATTCTAAATCAATCATAAGTTGGAAAGCCTTTTGAAGAAAGGTTCAAAACACATATACTAGCAAATAGACATGCTCACGCTAATCAGAAGAGTTTAGTATAAGAAGAGTTCAGAGTCATAAACAAAGAAATTCAAGCTCAGTTCATAGATTCAAAATGAATCTAAGAGAGTCTAGGGTTCCAAAATAGAACCTCGATACAAACACAAGATCAAACACGCCAATCCCCCCCAAAAATCCTAGGGTTTTCAACTCGAATCAGATACAAAGAAGAGAAGACAAATAACTGAAATAGGCTTAGAGGTTTCTTTCAGAAACTTATGAGAAAACAAACAAATACAATAGCAAGTTTGAAACAATAAAGTAAAAAAACTAATTTGAAGCATGGTGGGGGTAGAACGAATATGTTTAAGAAAACCTGGGAGTTAAGAAAGTGCAGAAGAGAGAAGATATGGTATAACACTTAAGAAAATAATAGACGAAAGATGTTTAAAGAGAACTCAAACAAGGTCCAGTAAAAAGGGCAAATAAAGAACTTAAGAACTCAGTAAGAAAACATAGAGTAGAAGAACACAAAATACGAGAAAAGTATTGCAACAAAACATATAGGAAAACACAACAGGATGAACATGTGAGCATGGTGTAAAAACACAGTAGAAAGACAAGGCACATAAGAACATATATAGTAGCAAAAAATATCAAAAAGTTGTAGAAGCACATGCATGACAAATACACAAATAAAAAGAAAAAAAAGTCGGAGAAACATTTTGAACATTTCCATAAACCCCAAATCGAAGAGAAGTAATTTTGAAAGAAAGAATTGGGAAAAACCTTTAAGAACTCAGGTAAAGCACATATGTATAACAAATTTGAGAAGACAAACAGAGAAAACCTGAATAGCTAGGGTTTCAAAGGAACCCTAAAGCGAGAAAGGCTTGGAATAGGTCTGATCTAAGTCGGATGAGTCAGAATGAGGCTCGAAATGCTTTGGATACGCTGGAGCTAAGCTGGAGAAGCCATAGAACCTTGAATCGTAGAAGATCTAAATGGACACCATCGAGGTCAGACCTCGAAACTGTGAACAACAAGCGTTCAAAAGCAAAGGGAGGTGAGTATAGACCATCCATGGCCTGAGAAGCCATGGATTTCGGTGATTTTGCGGTTGAAATGGTAGCAGGCGACTAAAGTTTCAAGAATATTCAAGAGATTTTGAGAGACGAAGGGGTATTCAAAGGCGGTGTATTTAGAGGAAATGAGTAGGGTTATGGGGTTTGGGGAATTAAAAAAAATGTAAGGATGGATCGTGGTCGTTGATCAAAATGATCAACAGCCTAAATTAAAAGAATGACCAGGCGGGTTGTATTAACGGGCTAGGGGTCAGGTTATTTTTAGGGTTTGGTCTGGTCCAAAATTGGGTTAATTAGGGGATCAATTTGGCTATAATTGAAATAAAAATGGGTCAAATCTTAAATAGCTAATTTTCACTTTCTATTTTATAAAATAGTAAAAAATGATTTTGAAAGAAAATTAAAAGTACTAGATCAATTAATAATATATAAATATTAATTTAAAAATATTGGAACCAATTTTATAATTTTAAAAGGCTATTAATTCTCAAAATATGCTAAAATTATAATTATATGCAATTTGACTTTTAAAATACCAAATAAATTTGTAAAAATATATAAAAATTACTTCTAGTTATATTTTGGTATAAATATGAGAATTAAATAAGTTATTCACCAATATGATAATTTTGAAAATAATTATTACTTTTTATACTGCTAAAGTGAGCAATAAATTGATTTAAAATTTGGAAAAAATACTAAAACACTGAGACACACTTATATATGCACATATATAGTATTTTACATATAAAAAATAGATATGAAAAAATTAGGTATCAACAACATCCATCACGAAAGCCCAAATAAGAAAGACAACCCTTCCCATCCATCCGTTGGTTCTTCAAAATATAAAATCACCCTACTACGAACAAAAATCCGTTGAACCTCGCCACTAAATTTGCGGCATCCCCGCATAGTCAACATCGCCGCCTTAGTGCAATAGCTCAGAATGACACAACACTAAGGCAACCAGTCTATACCCAGTATCATACCCAAAATCTAACATATCAAGCGGTAAAAGATCCATTCGGGTCTCCAAACCCCGATAGTTACTAAATAGTGCCGATACACATACCCAAAACCACAACATAGCCTAAATAGGAGAACTCCTAGTCTCCAACTCCACACAACACACGAATCATCATATCTGATCCCAATTCCACCGTCCGAGTATACAACATACCTCTAATACTTAGTCATTACATGAGAGATACTTTAAAATTCTTCTGTGCCACCAAGCAATCTTGAATATCATCAGTTGATCTAACAAGAGAGTGTTGCAATACTACCAAAGTATCATCACTTAATCACCCCAACTAGCAATACCATTTCTTTAATCATCTAAAGATCATTTCCCTAATTATCTGAAGCTCACTTCTCTAATTCACGTGGGGGATTGTTAGTGTCACGACCCGGATTTCCCCCACCATCGGGATCGTGATGGTGCCTACTCGTGGTAGATAGGCAAGCCAATTCACTAACCATTTTCCTATTCACACCATCATTTTTGTTCTCATATTTAATAACAAGAATAATACTCAAATTTTTAAATGCGGAAGTCTTTCGAATAAGAGATGAATAATAATGTAAAGTAACCGACATAAATCCTCTACCCAAGATGTGGAGTCACAAACTCACGAACTACTAAGGAATAACTACAAATAATGGTTTGAAAGAAAATAAATAATAACCGTCTGTTTCGGAATGAGACCACAACAATAATAAAAGTAAATAGAGGAGACGTCGGGCCTGCGGACGCCTGCAAGCTACCTCGGTCTCGGAAGTATGGTAATCCCGCTAGTGTACTATTGCTGTTGATCCTGCTCAAAACCTGGACCTGTGCAAAAACGCACAGAAGTGTAGTATCAGTACAATCTGACCCCATGTGTCGGTAAGTGCTTGGCATATCCCGGCGAAGTAGTGACAAGCCTAGGACCAAACACTCACATAAACCCGTGCAGTTGTATATATGTATGTACCACAAAATAACAGAGATATTGAGTAACACAACTAACAAAGTAGGTAACGTGCTGGGGGAGTACAATCAGCAACACATAATAAATCAATAAGATAAAAACGGAGTGTAGCAGAAATATTTATTGCAAAGCAAGAAATTGAATGGTTGCACGGCATCACCCTTCGTGCTTTTACTCTCATCCTCACCAAATAAGCAAATAGAAGTGCACGACATCATCCTTCGTGCTTTTACTCTCATCCTCACATACATGGCACGGCATGATCCTTCGTGCATGGTTTAAGTAACAACGACACGAAATTTTCCTTCGTGCATAAATAATAAACATGGCACGGGATGATCCTTCGTGCATAAATTAAGTAACAATGGCACAGAATGTTCCTTCGTGCATAAACAGTAAAACAAGGCATGGAATGATCCTTCGTGCGAACATAAGTAATAACGGCACGGTATCACCCTTCGTGCATTATCACTCTTCCTCACCCAAATAACAATCACGATTAAGGGCAAAAGAATGAAACAAGTAATATGAACCGTCCCGACAAGGGAAACAATAATATTTACAACATCCCGGCAAGGGAACAAAAACAACAACACAATAAAGTCCCGGCAAGGGAAACAATAATCAACCTTCACGACCCGGCAAGGGCTCAAGAACATGACTTAAGAACATCCCACATTAACTCACAACATATGTCAACAAACGGCTCACAGTCATGCTAGACGCCAGTGTATAAATGCTCGTCACCACGCCTATATACCGCACTCGATCACATAACAATTAGCAATTATCACATTCAATCCTATTCCCTCAAGTTAGGATAGATCAAACACTTACCTCAAAGCCTTGAAGTCCAATTAACCTTCAACTATCGCTTTACCTGGAAATTCAACCTTCAACTCGTTCGAGTCTAATCACAATTGGTTCAATTACTTTAATAAATACTATATAAATTGTTTGGATGCATAAAAATAGTTTCCTCAAAGTTTTACCCAAAAATTCTCAAAATGCCCCCGGTCCCACGTGGTTGAAACTAGGGGTTCGGACCAAAATCCGATTACCCATTCCCTCATGAGTTCAATTATATGATTTGTTTCGAAATCGGACCTCAAATTGAGGTCCAGTTCCCCAATTTATGAAAAACCTCGGTTCTACCCCAAAAACAACAATTTCAACCATAAAAACCTTTGATTTCTCATGTAAAACATGTTTAATGATGTTTGAAATTGAAAGAGTTGAGTAAAAATTGACTTACAAGTGATTTGGAGTGATATTGCTCTTGGAAAATCGTGCGTGGTATTTTGGGTTTTGAAAGAATGGTGAAAAGGGGGTTTAAATCGTTTAAGTATCAGATTGCACAGCTGCGGATATGGAAATTTCGAACATATGTTCGCAATTGCGAACATGATAGGTCTAGGCTGTGGAACTCGTATTTGCGAGGATATGTTCGCATTTGCGAACTAAGCCCAATACAGGACAACCTCACATTTGCGACATGTTGCTCGCATTTGCGAACGCAAAGCGTTTGTGAGCCTTATTCGCATTTGCGAATCGGGCCTAATCCTGGGCCACTTTGCTTTTGCGACCTTTTGTTCGCATTTTCTAACCTCAGTTGTTTTTGGGATTGCTCGCAATTGCGAGCATTTCTTCGCAATTGCGAAGATATCAGCTGGGGAAAAATACCAGATATGTAATTTTCAAAATTTGCTCTAACGGACTATCAAATCTTTACCCGAGCCCTCGGACACCCAAACCAAACATGCACACAACCTCAAAAACATACCACGAACTTGCTCGCGCGATCAAATCGCCAATATAACATCGTTTTCATAGAATCAAGCCTCAAATTCATGATTTCTTCTTTTAAACTTCATAAACTTTCAAATTTGGAACTCATGGTTCAAAACACATCAAACGACGTTCAAATTCCATCAATCTTTGCAGGAAGTACTTAAATAATATATGAGACTTGTACCAGGCGTCGGAACCCAAATACGAGCCTGATACCATGGTCTTTTAATCAATTTTCATTAATAATTTCAGCAAAATAATTTAACAGAAAAATTCATATCTTAGGCTCTAGGCCTTGGAATTCGACTCCGGACGCATGTCCGAGTCCCATATTTTCCTACGGACCTTCCGGGACCGTTCGGTCTGGGGTCCGAGTCTGTTTACTAAAAATATTGACCGAAGTCAACTATATCAATATTAATATCAAATTTCTTCAAATTTTCCATAGATTTCACATATTCTAACACAAAATTTTTTTAGCTACGTGTCCGGACTACGCACGTAAATCGAGGCAATATAAAATAAGGTTTTCACGGCCTCGGAAATGTGAAACAAACGAGGAAAACAGGTGATGACCCTTTGGGTCGTCACAATTAGATTTTTTCTAAAGGGTGTGAATGGAAAATGGAAGAGGCACCTCTTGATTGCACCTATTGATCTCACCCTTTTATTGCCTATAAATTTAGAGGTTTGGCTTCATTTTTCGAATATGAAAAATCTAAAATCTTCTCATCTCTTTTCTACATTGTTGCATTATTTTTTTAATAAAGCATAAGTGTCAAGTGTGATTTGCTCTATTTATCGAGTTCGCTGAAGTTCTGTGATTTATAGTGCCGCTATCACATAATAGTTATTCGGTTACATTATGGGAGAAATTAATCCAAAACCTTGAACAACAATGAGGGGATTAAATTCTTTAAGGACGCACAAGAAACTTGTGGGCTCGGAATTATTTTATGTTTTGTAGAACTAACGTTTATTTGCTTTCTAAATTTTTTTTTGTTTCGAACACGTAATACTAACATATTTTATGTGTTTACTAGTTATTTAGTGAAGTTTTGTCACAAATCTCACTTATATTTTGTTGATGTGCAGGCAAGTTTTAAGCTTAAACGTTAGAAGAAAAAGGTAAAAAGGTTTAAATATATATATATATAATATAGTAAAGAGGATTTTTCAATTTTTGAATAGCAATTTTTAGAAATCAAATCGTAACAAGTATTGAATATTCAAGTAATAGATATTGGGATTTAGACTTTGGAGCAATAGTTTCTCTCCAAAAATATATGATCCAACTTAAACAGATGATATCTCTCAATCTATGAGGATCTTTTTTTTTTATTATTATTGTGGTAAAATATAACGCTTTGAGTCTAGTTTTCAGTGATTCAAACGACTCGTCGTTCCGACTCTCCTACACAAAGTTCTTATTTCTACTGAACACTACTAAGTCTGCGTGCCCACATGCATGTCCGAAGCTTTAGGTGTGTCGCGCATTGTGCTAACGAGATTATTTTTTAAGGTCAATTTTGGAGTTGCGTTTGCTTATCTCTTGACCTATATAAGGCTTGAGCTTGTCCTTATCAGGATATCTTGGAGTTTTATAGCCGCAACTAGAGATTTTTAATATGTTATATTGAAGTTTTTAGAGAAGGAATAAGTAAGAGAGATTTATTCCCGTACTTGATTGTAATATTCATCATCTTCTTCTTCTTCTTCTTCTTCTATAAGATTTAGAACACGTTTGGACATAAGATTTTTTATTTTTTATTTTTTTCGAAATCAGTGTTTGGCCATAAAATTTTTAATTTTTACTTGAAGATGAATTTTAAAATTTTTTAAAATATTGAAAAACTCCAAAAAGCTATTTTTCAAAATTTTTACTCGGATCACTCACAAAAAATTTAAAAAAAATCCAAAATTATTTTCATGTCCAAACACGACTCTAATTTGCAAATATACTTAATTTTTTTTACCTTTTTCGAAATTTTACAATTCTTATGTCCAAATGCCCACTTATAATATGAAGTGCTTCATGAAACAATTTTCTATGGAAACTTGATGATGAATTAGTTTAGACTTTAGTTTCTTGATTTAATATATGTGTATGATTTATGATTTCCTATTCAAGAGAAGTAGTAAAGTTGATAGTACTTGAATTGATTGTCGTCAGTTATCAGTATTACGTACATATGAATATTTGTAGCACTGGCTATAGTGTATGGTCGTAAAGTCCATCAAATGGATGCGAAGACAACCTTTATAAATTGAGATTTAAAGGAATAAATTTACATGGAATGACATACGAGATTTGACATGGTTGTCATACGAGATTTGACATGGTTGTCAACAATTGTCTTTATGTTAAGAATACTTTAAATCGTATAGTCATTATTTGATTATATGTGAATGATATGTTGATGAAATATTTAAAATATGGAGGCTTTTAGCTATGCATGTCAAAAGCCAATGTTAGACGTAATGTCTATATGATATAATTTTTTAACCTCACCAATTTTTAATGGATATTGATATGATAGTCGGTGATTTATTACTTTTTCAGTCTTAATGATGACTAGTGATGAAATGACAAATTCAAAAGTTATTTATGAGTCTTTCCATAAATAATTTGTTCTTTCTTGAACATTTATAATGTTTAGCTCTTTTATGAAAGGGTGTCACCTAGAAGGTTGTGGCTTCATGAAAAGTGCATTTGTAGGTGTTGTATAAACATGACCATTAATGAATGAATATATTAATACGTTGGTATATAAAGCGGTGAACCAACCGATGACCATGACTAAAATTCTTTAGAGTTGGATTTGTTTCATGAATAAAAGTACTGTAATTTACATATCACATAGACGTATAAATAAATATCATAAAAATTCTTGAAAATGGCGGAGTGATTATGAAATGTGTTATACATTAAAAGGTTGTATCCACAATTAATGCCAATCATTTTGGCTGTTATTATAATATATTATTGCTACATTAGTTATAGTCAATAATTAACGTAGAGGTAGGCCAAAACGTCTTGGGGAAGATGATTAGGCGGGACCTGGCGCTACTTGAGCTAATCGAGTACATGACTCTAGATAGAAGGGTGTGGAGGTTAAAGATTAAGATATAAGGTTAGTAGGTAGTCATGCATCTCCCTTTGTCTTCTCTAGCTCGATAGTATTCGCGCTAGTTCGGTACCCTTTTTCCCTTAGTTTTCTATATTCGCATGTCTTGTTTCGTTGTTACTTGCCATTGGTAATTTTATAGTTTGCTAGCAGTACTTCGTTCATATTCTCGTTTGCTGCCTTGGAATTAGTTTTCTAAATATGTTATCTTGCTGCTACTTGTTATAAGTACCCTTTTCATATTATCTGTTGCTACCTCCGATGTAAGTTTCTAATTATTGTTTTGCTATTACTTGCTACCAGGGATTCTCTCACCTTTTTTAGTCGAGGTCTATCATAAACAGTCTCTCTACCCTTCCAGGGTAGGGTTAGGGTAGGGTTAAGACTTTGTATATCCTACCCTTCTCAAACCCCACTTGTTGGACTATAATGGGCTGTTGTTATTGTTGTTATTGTAATTATATTCAATATTTGATATGCAATAGAAAGTCAAGGCATATTAGTCTACAATATAAGAAAGTTTGCACTGAACTTTCATGACAATGAAATATCATAACGACGCATTGCACTATAATAAGTATCATACGATCATTGAGGGATATAGTGATGCAAATTAGATTACCGGATCAGCCAAAGTTAAATTTACAAGTGGATATATTTTTACAATCAATGGATGAACAATGTCTTGAAAATCGTCCAAACAAACATGCATTGCCACTCTATAATGGAGGCCGAGTTTATAGACTCAGACAATGCTAGTGAATAAGTTGAATGACTTTGGTATTTCTTGAAAACATTTCATCTTGGCCTAAAATATTGGCACCTATATGCATATATTATGATGGTCAAGCTGCCATAGGAAGGGCCGGGAGCATTATGTATAACGAAAAATCTTGGCATATACGATGAAGACATAAAATTATTAGGTAACTACTCTCTAGGAGAATTATCATAATTAACTATGTGAAGTAAAGCGATAATATGTTGGATCCATTTACAAAAAAGCCTAACTAGAGAGGTAGTTGAGAGATCATCGAAGGGAATGTGACTATGGCCGGGGATAAGTCAATGTGACAGTAACTCTACCTAGAAGACTGATGATCCTAACAAATCTAGGTTCAAGGAGATCAAATAAAGTCATTAATGATGGTTCGACATTATCAAATAAAATTATTTCTTGGTCTATTATCGTGATGAGACAATGTTCAGTACTAAGATAAAGCGTTAAGGATTTTTAATAGTTTCTAAGATAGATACGAGGTATATCAAATAGTGTATCTATGGGATAACACATTTATGAATTATTTATGTAAGTGCAAGTAGAGTTCTGTAAGTCCAATTCTCTATGCACTTATGAAACCAGGTGGTGTTCATGGCTGAAACAAACACAACAATGAGAACCAAAGATGATTAAGGATTGATTATGCGACTTATGGTTGTCTAGGTATAAACAAAGTTCGATGGTTCAAATATATCAAATCTACCAATTAGTTGAGTATATCCAACATAAGTTCAGTACAGAAAATTCAAACGGAACCCTACTTATCCAAATGCAATTAATCCTTACTCAAAATCACACAAGTTTTATGCATTGTTTTTTAAAATATAATCATTCCCCATTCACGTGGGGGATTGTTAGGTTTTTAATAAAGCGTGTGAATGAAAAATGAGAGAGGCACCCCTTGATTGCACCTATTCATCTTACCCTTTTATTACCTATAAATTTAGAGGCTTGGCGTCATTTTTCAGATATGAAAAATCTAAAATCTTCTCATCTCCTTTCTACATTGTTGCATTATTTTCTTAATAAACATAAGTGTCAAGTATGATTTGCTCTGTTTATCGAGTTCGCTGAAGTTCAGTGATTTATAGTGACGCTATCACATAATAGTTATTATATTCTATCATTGGAGGAATTAATCCAAAATCATGGGCAATAGTGAGGGGATAAATTTTTTAAGTATGCACAAGAAACTTGTGGGCTCAGAATTATTTTATATTTTGTAGAACTAACGTTTATTTGCTTTCTGATTTTTTTTAAATTTTGAACACATAATACTAACATATTTTATATGTTTACTAGTTATTTTAGTGAGGTTTTATCACAAAGCTCACTTATATATTGTTGATGTGCATGCAAGTTTTAAGCTTAAACGTTAGAAGAAAAACGTAAAAAAATTTAAGAATAAATATAATATAATAAAGGGGATTTTTAAAATTTTTAATACAAATTTCTAGAAGTCAAATGGTACAAGTAGTGAAGATTAAAGTATAGATATTAGCATTTCGACTTTGGAGCAATAGTTTCTCTCCAAAAGTATATGATCCAACTTAAACATATGATATCTCCCAATTTATGAGGATTTTTTTTATTATTCTTGTGGTAAAATATAAAGCTTTGAGTCTAGTTTTTAGTGGTTCAAATAGCTCGTCGTTTCGACTCTCCTACACAAAGTTATTATTTCTACTGAACACTACTAAGTATGCGTGCCCACTTGCGTGTTCGGAGCTTCAGGTGTGTTGTCACGCATTGTGCTGACGAAATTCTTTTTTAAGGTCAATTTTGGAGTTGCGTCTGCTTATCCCTTGACCTATATAAAGCTTGAGCTCGTTCTAATCAGGATATCTTGGAGTTTTATAGCCGCAACTAGAGATTTTTAATACTTTAGATTGAAGTTTTCAGCGAAGGAATAATTGAGAGAGATTTATTTTCGTACTTGATTGTAATATTTTTCTTCTTTTTCTTCTTCTCATTTATAATATTAGAGCACGTTTGGACATCAGAATTTTTCACTTTTTTCGAAATTAATGTTTAGCCATAAAGTTTTTAGTTTTTACTTGTAGATGAATTTTTAAAATTTTTAAAAATTTGAAAAACTCTAAAAAGTAATTTTTCTAAATTTTCACCTCATTCACAAAATTTTTAAAACAACCGAACTTATATTCATGTTCAAACACAACTCTAATTTTCAAATATACTTAACTTTTTTTTTTACCTTTTTTCGAAATTTTAAAATACTTATATCCAAACGCCCACTTATAATATGAACTACTTCATGAAATAATTTTCTATGGGAACTTGATGATGAATTAGTTTAGGCTTTAGTTTCTTGTTTTAATATATGTTTGATTGATGATATCCTTTGAATTTGACTATATTATATTCTAGAGAAGTAATAAAGTTGATAGTACTTGAATTGATTGTCGTAATTTATTTATTCTGAGAGAAGAATATATTATAAGATTAATTCTTTATAACCCGATTATATTTGAGAGAAGAACTAGTTATAAAAGCATCTTTAAAGCATTGAAATATTCGTGAGAAGTTCCAATAATCTTAACATCTGTTACTTATTGTTTATATACTTGTTGAACTCTTAATGCTTTTCTAGAATCGTTAGACTATGGATATTTGAGATAAGACTTAGTTTAATTGATTTTTTCATTCAAGAGAAGTATTTAATATTTATGTTCAAAATTAGATATTAACTCAAGAAACAAATTGTGAATTAATCATCTCAAGTCAAGTTTCTTGTCTTCTTCCTTTGGTAATTTTTTTTAAACATTAGGTTAGAACTTTAAAAAAAACATACTTGAATTTATTTTCACTCAGCCAAGAAGAAATTAATTGATAACTGCTCTAGTTCCTATAGGTTCAACATTTTTCTATACATTTTGATGCATCACATACTTAATTTTATACGCTCGTCACTAGTGCATGACCCCGTTGATATTTTATCTACTACCCGATTACTAGGAAAAGAATTATAATAACTAAATAGTAATGGTCAATAAAATATTCAATTATTAAATTTAATCCTCCATGAAAAGTAAGAAATTATTTATCTTTTTACTAATTTAAGATGAAAAATGAGATTACTCCCTTTCACAAAACTGGAATAAAATTAAGTAAAAACATCTCAATTCAAGATAAATTCATAAAAAAGTAATATATTTTCCTTAAAAGAAAAAGCAACTCAATCTCCTACAAGTGAGGGAAAAATAAAAGAAAGAAAATAATTGAAAGGACAATTATAGGGAAGATATAGAATTCCAAATAAAACATACAACAAAACAAAGATAAAAATCATTATTTTCTAGCAGTCGAGCCATGTGGCCTGTGGGTGACGACACAGTAGCACGTAACACGCTCCTTCAAGCGCTCCACCCCATTTACAAATATAAAATTCAAAGACACAGGCGCCAAATTTCCCCAAAACTCCCGCGCCTTTCCGACCCACATCCCCCGCCTTTTATTTCTTCGCCCTTTTACACACACACACAGTCATCTCCTTGATTTTCTCCTCCTCTCCACTTCACTCTCACACAGTCAAATCGTTTTCATTTTCATTTTCATTTTCACTCTCAAATCCAAAAATGCAAATCCCCCATCGCCACCCCTCGACCCCCATCTCCGACGCCTTCGTTCACAAGCGCGGCAAAAAACGCGGTAGCTACAACTGCGGCCGATGTGGGCAACCCAAAAAAGGCCACGTTTGCCATATCTCTAAGGACCTTAATGATACTAATCCTACTGAAGTTCCTACTCCCTTGCCCAGCGAATCCAAATCCTTTCTTCTTCCTTCTCCGCTCTCTGTTATTCGTCCTCAGCAACTTCCACCCCCGCCACATCAGCCACTTCCCCAGCTCCGGCGAGCGCTTTCTTTCGATGACGTCGATGTCAGCGATGTTGAGTCGCCTGGATCGGATGATGATGACGTGGAATGTTTGGATCTGGAGAATGAGTTGGATTTAGGTGGGTCCGGGAAGTTACCAGCGGGTGCTTTGTGGGAAGTGCTTAAGAGATTGCCTCCATCAGCGCTGCTTTCTGCGGCGAAGGTGTGTAAGGGTTGGAGGGATGTTTCTAGAAGGATCTGGAAGTCGGCTGAGGAGCTTCGACTTGGAGTTCCTGTGAAAGCTCAGATTGGGCTTGTTGGATCGGTGTTGCAAAAGTGTCCTGGACTTGTTAAGCTTTCACTTAGAATGGAAAGGTTGGCTTAATTAATGAATGATTGTTAGAACTTAGATCTATAGATTTATTAACTGGATTGGCTTTTTAATGAGTAAAAACAGTAGCTTTATTGAAGGCTAATGAAGATATTAATGTATATCATGTGAAATACTATTAACTTACTGTTTTTGGTGTTGACAGTGATGTGGATGCAACAATGTTGGCCTGCATTGCATTTTCCTGCCCTAATCTGAATTCAATGGAGATCCTTACTTCAGATACCTCAGTTAATCGGATCACAGGGTATGCTTCGGATCTCTAATTATTGCAAATGAATATCATAGTTGTCTTTTGGTCAGATAATGTCTACTATCTTTCATAAGTCATATGCAGCATATGCGCTTTATGATGAGTCAATGCACAAGTAGAATATTCCTGATTATTTTTGTTGCTCTTGATTTCGTTAGCTGGTACTGTTGTTAGCAGTACTCTTTTGCCAATGGATTTGTTGCTAGTTTATTCATTCATTTTCAGTTTCATTGAATGCAAAGAGCTATGTTTGGGAAGTCAGTGATTATGCTACTTCACTTTCTAACAACTACATGAATTATGTGTCAATTCCAAGTTAGTTGGAGTTGGATATATGATTCCTTGCTATTCATTTTGCTTGATTTAGATCCTTTTCTATCCACTATTCAATAATTTAGGTTTTATTACAGATTACCCTTAGATCTTCTCTGCATTTTTAATCAGTGTACAAATATCTAACAAGATCAAACCACTTCCCTGCATTTTTAATCAGTGTACAAATATCTAACAAGATCAAACCACTTCTAATGAACATAGGACTAAAAGTAAGTGTATCAACATGTTTGAGCCTTAATCCCTATAAATAACTTTTATTGCATTGTGTTCTTGCTCCCTTTTAATACCTTCGATCACTATGGTTTTACACCTATATATTGATGCATCTCAAACAACCTTCTCTTATTTATCCTCTATGTTAGTTCTTACCTCCTCTGTCAAATGTGATTATATTTAGTCTCATCTAATTTTGTACGACTGCACATCCATGTTATTTACCTCACACTATAGGCCATATTAAAATGGCATGGTATTTTTATGATATCATACAACAAACATTACATGAATCTCATCTGCCAATCATAGCTGTATCAAACTTTATTTTTTTGAATTGACCCAACACGATCAGTTCTTATTTGGCATCCATATTGTTATACTGTTAATATCATAATTGGTGTCCAAATGATAATGCTGGTAATTTTTGCATAATTAGACATCTTTTGGAAGACCCCTAATAGAATTTCAAGAGCTGGCCTATTTTTCTATCCAGTAATGTTTTGATAGTATTATCAACATCAATGTGATCTAATGGTATCCAGTGAAACCCATATGTCTTATATAGGGACGAATTAGGCCGTTTTGTTGCTGACAGAAGGTGCCTTACCAATCTCAAGATGGAAGGCTGTTCAAATCTTGGGCCCTTTACTCTTTCTTCAACCAGCCTTTCCACTCTTTGCCTTTCGGATCTCTTTTGTCACTCTAAGATGGTAAACTGTTTGATGACATTATGACATTAAGTCACACAAATAGCTATCTAGGTTTAGTCCATTTTTCCTGGCACAAACCTATGTCTTACATGTATTCACTTGCTTAGGTCTTCAACTGCCCCAATTTAAAGGAGATTTCCCTGGATTTTTCTCGCCAAGAGAAGGATACCACTGATCTTACTGCTGTGGTAGATGGTTTCGGAAGGAGCTGCCCAAGACTACAGAACATTCATGTTGCTTCTGTTCGGCTTACACATGCTGTTGTGCTTTCTCTAACAGCAGCAGATTTAAGGTTTGTAATGGTCTTTGATTTTGGTTTCTTCCACTTTTTCCTTGACAACTTTGTCTTTTATGAAAGGTACATCTAATATCCCTTTATGAAGCTTATTTGTTTCAATTTTACTTCCTTAAATTTCAGGGGATTACGAATGCTTTCCCTTGTACTAGGCTCAGAAATAACTGATGCATCTGTCGCTGCTATTGCTTCGAGCTACTCAAGGCTTGAGTTACTTGATTTGAGTGGGTAAGTTTCACTTCCTGGCGCTTTCTTTGGTTTCTCTATATTGTCGGGGACGGAAAATAATGGAGTGTTAGGTTATAAGTAGACATATTCTAATATTATCCAAGTAGTATGACAGGTGAATTCTTTTCTACAAGTTTTATTTGCTTTTTATTGGGATGTCTGAATATCCTCAAAGGCCAGTACATTCCTAAAGTAAAACAAAAAAACATAAAGTAAAACAAAAGCTGCCCTTTTTATGGTATACTGAAGGCTGCTTTAGAAATACATTAGGGTAGCAATTGAACCAACTTTGACGGTTGACTAGGAGGCTAATATACTTCTGTGGATTGGGAAGTTGCTTTAGAATAAAATTTTGCTTATGTCACAGCAACGACGTCAGTGAGAATTGGCATTGGCCTGGATTTCTGATGTCAACAATTTCTCTTGTTGCAGGTCTAGTATTAGTGACAGTGGCATTGGGATAATATGCAATGTATTTCCAGAGACATTGTCTAAACTTCTCCTTGCTCTTTGTCCAAATATCACTTCAAGTAATACTCAAATTTGCTTCTTTGACTATCCAAACCCAACATAATTTGTGGGATACTCACTAATATCTTTTGCTTTCTTGTTGGATTACCCTCTAGGTGGCATTCAATTTGCTGCAGCTCAGCTGCCTAATCTAGAGATAATGGACTGTGGAATGACCATATGTGATCCAGATTTAGACAGTCTGACAACTCAGGAAAACGATAATGGCGAGTTACAAAGAACACCTATTAGTAAAATGCACCTTATATATCAGAAACTAATTATCAAACACAGCTGCTTAAAGAAACTCAGCTTATGGGGTTGCTCTGGCTTAGATGTAAGAATTATCTGTATTACATATAAGGTTCCTTCATGTCATTGCTCCTGTAGCTTATTGAAATTTTCATGCAGGCATTATATCTAAATTGCCCAGAGCTTAATGATTTGAACCTGAACTCTTGTACAAACTTGAATCCAGGTCTGCATTTCATGACCCTCATTTAGGTTGTGATCTCTTTGAAATTTGGGGATTTTCTTTCTTTAAATGAGCTATAAATTTTATTCTTGACTACAGAAAGATTGCTACTTCAATGCCCCAATCTGGAGAGTGTGCATGCATCGTGCTGTCAAGACATATTGGTTGAAACTCTTCGGAATCAGGTAAACCAGCAGATATCTCCTGCATTTAGACTTAGTTTTCAATTCTGCCCCATCCTTCTGGCCAAATGTGACTGTATTTTCCACATCATGCTAGTTAGGACTGGTTGTACTCTTGTGTAAATTCCATAGAACTGAGGCATCTGAAAGACTGGCAGAGCAATTATATGCCCTTCTTTAGGCAATCTGATTACACCTTTATAATGTTGGTTAAGGAACCAAACTTTCTTACTGTGATCTTGAAGATTCATTTCATTTTGCACTAGTTTGCTTATGTTATGCCTATAATGCTCTCCAAGAATGGGTTCTAAAAGATTGGCTCCCTTTTCTGCAGGTTTGTGGTGATTTTATGGCTGGAGACAATCATTTTCCATCCAAACGTCTTCCTGATGGATCAAAAAGGATCAGAGTTCCTCACTTATTCAGCCCACAGGTAATACCAAAGAGCCTCATCACTACAAGCTGATCATACAACTAAATAAGGACATTTGCTTATAATTTAGCCATTTGTGTTAATTTGTTTAGATATTGCTTTTCACATGATTTCTATAAAAAATATTACTTTATTTATGTGCAGCCATTTGATGATGAGAAGAGAAAGAGAAGAATTTCAAAGCAACGGTGCTCGGTGCTTGTTTATTAGTCAAATACTAGTCTTGTACTGGCTTTGTTGAACTGGAGGCCAATTGTCCATTATTTGTTATACAGTGATCTGAGGCTAAGCCCTGATCATGTAATTTTGATTGATTAAACTATACTCAATGTCAATACAGGGATTGTATTCCCTCTTATCAATAAAAAGTACTTGGCTCCGGGAACTTGTGATCAAAGTTAAAAGTTTGTCATATCTTTAGCAGTTTTCCCCTTGATAAAACAGAGGTTGGTTTGAAGAAGCTGCATTCTGCTTGCACATGTCAGTTGCTCTTTTTAGTAGGGGCTGGAACTGTGAAAGAGCAACTGTTGGCATGGATGCATAACTGCTAAAATCATAACACTGAATGAAATTGATAATCAGATCTGCTCTATGGAAATTCATTCCCTTGCCAAGACCAGCTCTAGTCCGAGGGCACAGAAAATAAATGTAGTAGGCTTCAAAAATTGAAGGTACCATTTTGCAATGTTACTTTAGGAGCAAAATTGACTCCTTTTTTTACCTCCATTCACTATCTTCATCTTTCAAAAAGCCACCCCACTCAGAAAAAACCATCCTCCACTGGAAAATCAACCCTTGGAAACAGAGAAGTTGAGCAGGCGACGAAACTCCTACCCATCTCCTTTTCTGGATCCACCACCAAGTATAAAACAAAAGCCTTGGTCCTTCACATCCAGTACATGGCAACACCATAACCTCAAATCATTCACCTTTGGGCAACAGCTACTATTGAGATCCAATTTTAGATCAATTCAACAATAAATTCTTTTAAGAATATTCTTATCTCTGTTATTTCTCGACACGATACAAAAGACTGACTTTTGAGAGACACTCAACCACCGACCTTTGCTCTCGAAAAGATCCTATGTGGTTAAGCCGATTAAAGACAGAGAGATAGGGCAGTAAGATTGTTTGCTCATGGATGTATTGTGCCAAAAGATGTAGCCGATTTTCAGTAGTAAGGAAAATTTTGGTTTCATCAAAAACGGAGAGGTAACAGAATCAGTGACAAGAATATCAAGTATCAACATAGATGTCTCTCATACATATAGTTATGTACATTTTGCTATAGGTACTAGAAATGTCCATACAAAAAATAGGATAGGTGAAGAATTCTAGATAAGATATACATAGGTTACAGCTCATTTACAGTTTTGATATATTTCACATCAGCTATGATATGACTGACAACCTGAGGGCTCTTCTTCAAGGCACAAGGAAAGTTTACACCTCCGGAATGTCGTCTTTAGTTGACATCCTGGAGAAACTGTGGATTTTAGGTAGTTCAGGAGATAGTTCTGTGCATCTAGCCATACAGTCTTATACGAGTTGTAATGGGCTCTCGGCATAACGGACACATTGTTATTGTGACACCACACTCCTTGCATGTCTGATTCAGAAAACACAAGGCAAAATTTTTGATAGCCATTTCTCAGTCATGAGTAAGGTAATCTAAAATTCAAATGCTAATAGCAAAAATTAGACGATATGAGCTAGGAGAATCCAGAACATGAGAATCAGTGGCAGCATGAGTACTAGGACAATTGAAAGCACTAAACATGAGCCCTTTCATCGGTCATGATGAACTAGCCTTACCAAGTGACCTTGAAAGAGCTAAACATTATAATCATTCAAATAGGGCACACATCGAATCTCCTAAGTCACAGGTTAGATGTGCTTATTGTCCAAGCTTTAAAGAATGCTTTGGAGTGAATAATTTCATTATGATAACAGTAGATGTGCAGTGTAAATAGAGATATCTTAATTTCTATTTTTCTGGCAGGATATGCATGATTATGTAGGAAATGTAGGCGAATGTTATTTCACTATGTAAAATGTCAGAATGCTAGTATTCAAGCTTGTTTTCCTTTTGAATAACGTTTGTAAGGAATTCCAGAAAATGATACCCTCACTATTTAGTGACACTCTCAAATGATTTCTTTTTAAGGATTGGATAAGGAAACCAAAACAAATTGCAAACTAAACATGTCATTCTCTGACCACTAACTTCCACCATTTTGTTTTACCTTCAAAGACAAGATCCTTATTGTCATCATTCTTTATGAAAAATGAATTGATATAAGCAGCATAATGTTAATGCAATTCAAGAAGACGTGGCCATTTAGACATTCTCAAATCGTATACTCCAGTTGACTATAAGGTCAAACGCCGCATGTTAACATGAAAATATTATGCAGTGGATAGATTTTAAGGATTGAATTCAACACTAATAGTCACTTACCAGATGACCACATCCAAAAGCCATGTCCTTTGGGTTTGTCAAGCAAATGGGACAATCCTTAAGGAAAATGGAAAAGATTATTCAGAAAAATGAACAGAACGAAAGAAATAGACTGTTGTCATCAATGCGTTTACAACAAGAGAACGAACTATACAATAAACACTTACTCTTTCTGCAGCTCCAGAGTCAGCAGGTTCATAGCTTGTCGCATGTGGCAATGATTTGACTGCACTGTCATGATCAATTACTTCACGAGGAGGAGGAAATGGCCTTATCCGAGGGCCTCTTTTGCTTCTTAGGAACACATTTTGAAGAGGTTAGGCTTCATGTAGATGCTTTCTACTTGCACGAAAAATAAACACAAATAGATGCTACTCACTCTCTGAATTGAAGCCTTTGTGTGGCTCGGTACTGAATCGGAATTTCCATGAGTGCGGCAAGAGCAAAGGCTGCTTCCTTCTTTTCCATCGCTGAACGCTCAGACATGATTTTTGTAAAATTGACGAACTGCAAGTGGATACACAAATAATTAGGAAAACTGAAGTTGATTAGCATTGGAATTTTATCGCTAGAAGAAGAAATAATCTCCTATAGGAACCCCACATATGGTAGGACTGTGCAAGGAAATTTCCTTCCAGAAAGCTAACCTAAGTATCTACACAAGGGGCAATTATACAAAAACCAGCAAAATTCAGTCCATTTTGTAGCATGAGCTATTAACCTCATGCTTTCCTTCTGTTGAATCTGCTCCACCTGAATCCCCCGATATTCCAAAAGCTCATCAGCTGCTTTATTCTATTTGGCATGACCCAAAATGTGCCAAACATGTTAAGCGTCTCCTACCACAACTTCAGAGCAAAATTTTAATGCAAAAGACGAGGATGAGATTTCTTTGAATTCCTTTACATGTAAAGAACCATATCACAAGGATCTTTTTTCTCTTTCTAAAAATTTCAGTAGCAAGAATGATGCCCATGATTGTCCAAACAAATACAAAACTGACTTCCCTAGGAAGTAGGAACTATTGAGTTCACAATTTGAAGATCGCTTACATATTAAAAGTGACGTACAAAAGGATTTAAAAGAGACAATGGACACAGCATTACCCTGCCAGCCCCAATGCCATACAAATCTTTGTTGTTTCAAATTGAAATTTCTCCACAAATCCTCGTCTTTCTCTTGAAAATTGAAGGAATGAAGCAAATTTATAGACAACTTCCCCCATCTCCTGATAGTCATGCAAGTTTCTCATAACTTTGCAATCCAAAACCATGGTTCCTCTCTCTGTTTGTAAATTCAACTACCATTGAAGTTTTATTCAAAAGAAAAGTAGCATATATCTACTGAATCTGCTTCAAAACATCCACTCCACACCAATGTTTATCACAGAGAAAATCTTCTGCTATCACCAACCACTCAAACATCTCCTTTTTTAAATCATTTAGTAGCTTCATGATGTCCTTCCATTAGGCTGTGCCACTTGTTCACTATTCCCCTTTTCTACACCATATATCTCGCCTATCACACAGCTACTCCGTGTTACCAACTTATTGTCTTTTGCGAAGGCTTTCCCTTTCTAGCATCTTCACATTCTCACCATTATGGAAAAGAAGCTTGTTACTAAGTTCTATCTTTTCTAACAGATTATAATTCCAGACAGAAAATTGGTTTACAACTAAGAGCAGTTGGGGGAGTGAGGGAGGGGAGTAGAGAGTATGAGCACGCCTTGAAGTTGTAAGCAAAACCATTCACAAAAGCATGGTAACTGGCAGCATTTGAAGAAATAGAGCAAAAAATCCCCAAACTTTGCAGTAGCGATTATTGGGCACAGATGTCACAAGCTGCTTACAGAAGGTTCCTGCAAATCCCCCAACTCAAAATCAGTTCCAATTCATCCCTCAGATTCGACAATAAATCCCTTTTGTGGTATCTGTTTAGAATACGTGAACCAGCTAGCAATCACAGACTGATAACCTCCAACTGGAAAGGGTAAAGTCACTGTATAACCCCCCTCGCCCAGGTATGCTAGACAGACTGGGATCAGGTTAGTTCAACATGTTTTTTCGAGAAGAGTGAACGAAGACCCCCCACGGAGCAGTAAGATGTCAATTATTTCCTAGTTGATGTCAACCAAAAGGATAACCAGCAACCAAGCTTGTCAAAAAGAAAAGGAGAGGTATTATAACATGGTAAGACGATGACTTATCTTAGATCTCTAAGTGGCAAAAGGAAAAAAGGACCAAAGGTAAGGCTTATAACAAAAAAAAAAACATAGCTGTTTAATCCAGGTGAAATGACAAAAATATCCAGAACAGATGAAGACATGCAAAAGAGATTGAAGGCAAAGCACAAGAATGTCTTTCATCATGCCTGGAAGTTATCAAATGCCCGTTGGGGAATGTTATCATCAAACCGTTGCATTTCATCCCACGGGCCATCTCCAACACCGACCAGAATAATTGAAAGAGGATATTCACTGCATGTAAGCATCTCAAGTCAGACAGGAGAATGGCACTATAAATCAACTTCCCAGAAAAAGTCACCTGTTTACCTAGCAGCAACAATAGAATTTACAGTAGCCTGTTCTTGAGGGCTAAGGCTTCCAGGTGGAGTGTCAGTGCTCCTTGTTACCTGTATTTTTTTTAAATTCAAATTTAGAATAACTAGGGGAGAAGCAAGGAAGAAGTCAAAGGAATCAAATTATTTCCAAGGAGATTGAACCTGTCCATCTGCAACAATGACAAGGACATGGTACTGCCCATTATTTGCTTCCACTATATCTATTGCAGCGTTGACTATTGGGGCAAATGAAGTTGGACCTACATGTTTCATAGATGAGTTAGGATAATCATATATCCATATATAGCTTTCAAACAGGAGCATCCCATCTCTGACTATTCATTTTCTAGTTATTACTCCTTTAACAGTAACTTCCCTGGCGTACTCTACCCTATTTTGCAAACTCAAAATTCACCATCTCATATTTGAAGATAATAAGAGTGTAGGAAATAAAAGCTAATTTAACATTTGAGATAAAAAGAGTTAATATAGTATTAAGAATTTATGTACATTGGAAAAGATAAGATCCTAATCATCAGTTTTTGCTCGTGTACATATAAGAATGGTTAATGTATATAAAATAGCCGAGTGCCAAAAACACTAAGCACATTAAAATTTAAAAAGTTAGTCCTCCATTTTTTTTCCAATCAGATTTTCAACGGTATTTAAACAATGTAAAGAGATACACTAACTATTAAT